>JAXGGA010011370.1:0-42738 GCA_038373865.1 Uloborus plumipes
TAAACTTATTTGTATAAAAACATATACACAAAACTAAATACATACAATCTAATGAAACGTAAACAAAAAGTTCTATTTTGCTTGTTTAACTACATAGCTGTGCATTTTGATTTTCAGATATATTATTGTCGTTTTAGACTTTGCTTAAATTTATGTAACTGTAACGTGCAATATATGGATTCATATTTAATCATATGAGGTAATATGCTCCTAGATTTGGAAAAAAAATCACAGATGTATACATACAGATACAAAAAATCACTGGCAACGGAATATACCTCTGTGACTCGTTCTTTTCTAGCAAGAGCCAGGAGCAATATGACATTAAATTTTCCAGTAATCTCAGAAACTTCACTGGGGTCTAAAATTTTTTACTAGCTCGAAAGTTTAAAATTTTTGTGGGTCTCTACATAAATAGATACGAGAATAACAGATAGTTGAAATTATACACATCAAAACTAAGAAAAAAATGACGCAAAATATACAGCAAATCAGCGAGATGACAATGAATACATACACTGCAAAAAACGAACTGTTACTTTTACAGTATAATATTGGCAGCCGAAATTCCAATTTAAAAATGTAAAATGAACAGTAATAAACTGTAAAACTCGCAAGTTTACAGTTTCTTACTGTAAAGTTAGCAAATTTACAGTTTATCGCCGTAAAATTCAGCTGTATTATACTGTAAAAACAACAGTATACTACTGGCAGCAGAGGCTCCAGTTTAAAACTGTAAAATGCACAGTAGTGAACTGTAAAATTAGCCATTTTACAGTTTATTACTAAAATGAGAAATTTTAGTTTATTACTATAAAATTAGCTGTATTATACTGTAAAAACAACATTCATTTTTTAGGGTATATAAGCGTAATTCTTGAAAATTACTCCAATCAATAAAGCAAACTAATAAGTATCGCCATTTTAATAAGCAAAACAAATATGCGAAAATTACTTCCAAAAAGATCTTTTTGGAAAAATATGAAATGAAACAAAACAAGAAAACACAAAAAAAGAAAAAGGCAAAAAAGAGTAAGATTTAAAACTACTGCAAAATTTACCCTAATATATGAATTATGATTTAGGGCGGAACGCATAGCACATTAGGAATTAAGGTAGTAAATACGTTTAACCTCAGAGCACTGAACTTGAACGCACAGCTATTTATTTTTTTTTTCCTTTACTCTCCATTATAATGAAACATTTCGTCAATGCCATCTTCACTTGCCCTCGAGTCTGAAGAAGAAGAGACTGGTTCTTCCGCAGCAGATCTTCATTCATTTATATTCGAGGCTTGTTTGTTGTTATTCTGCGAACAATAGTAACTCACTACTGTGCTAGTGGGCCAGACTTCTTAATGGAATGGAATCCATTAAGCTGTTTTTTTTTTTATTTTCTTCTTATAAACAGTAAATCAACTCAAAAATCAATTAAGTGACACTGGCCCACCCCACCATAATTGGAACTCGAATGTATTGCATCGATTGCTTATTAAATGATAAATTGCTTAAGAAAGCCCTTGATGTTATCATTGTTGTTATCTAATTTACTGATATAGTGATTAAATGTTTTTCAAAAAAATCCACGTAAAATTTAGTGAATATAATGAAGCATTGATCATCAATCGTAAAACTGGAATTTAATTTAGATTAAAGACTGTTGTGTTAAAAAACTTGAAATGATACTTGTCGAGAAAATTCTTGTTTTGCTTTCCGGAAGTTCCAAGTTCTCCATTGAAAAAGCGTACAAATAAAATTTTTGAGTAAGGTTTTAAAATTTAAATTTTGTACAAGTTTTATTAGGGAAGATATATCAAAATGCTCTTTTTGCTATTATTCGATTAATTTTTTTTTTTGAATTTTGCAGTACGATCCAGAATTGTTATTTAATAAATACTAATAATTATTAAAAATAGAGACTTTCCAAAGATGTACTCAAAAGATACAACATCAAATTGCGAAATTTAAAGATAAATGCAACAACATACAATTAGACATAATTAGGACATTACAGGAGTGCTACAGGATCAATCGTGGAATATAGAGAAAACTATTGCAAAAAACAACGAAAGAGACATAAAATATTAATAAGTCAGCTTCAATAGTGATTAATTGAAAGATTAATTTAGTCGAAAGTAGCCCAAAAATTCATATAGGAGGTATAATTCATAAAAATAAAAATTATAGCACGTTATTACTAATATAACATTTATATTACATGTTGTTAATATGACACTAAATTATACTTTAAAATAAGTTTCGAACACGGAAATAATTATGGACACTTGTTTATAGAAAAAGTAAGATATTACATAAATATATAAATGCTTGCCTTTTGAAAGGTACTTACAATTTTTTTTTTATTCAGTAAAATATTTCAAACAAAAATTGAATAGTACAAGAAAATGAGAAGACCCCAACCTACTTTTCATGTTGCAAAATATTGGGTGGAAAAAAATTGCTGTGAAGTTCCCTATTTTTATTTCAGTGAATCTTTATAAGTAGCATTTCCCACGATTTAAATATTAAAAAAATATTTCTAATGAATTTTTTCTTATAATTATTTTTGAAACAAAAAATATTTTAAAAACGATTTTCGGTTGAAAGATGGTTTTTGTTTCTGTATGCATTCTTCCAATCATACATTTTAAAATCTACTTTTTGCAAAAAAAAAAAAAAAAAAAAAAAAAGAAAAGAAAAAATAAGCACTTAGCATCTGCTTACATTTTTATTTACATTGGTGGAAAGCTCACTTTGTGGGAAAAAGTGTTGAGCGATTCAGAACATTAAGTGAGATTTATTCAGAAAGAAAAATAATCTCCAGCATAACTTGAAACTTATCTTTTTTCAAAGGAAAAAATCATTGTTTAAGATAATCAACAAATTCAATCAAAAATGCACTTACTCTTCAGCTCTCTCTCCCAGCAGATTTCCTTGCGGGGCATAATCCCAATCAACTTCGATAGCAGCCACATAATAATGTCTTATATTCCTAGCTTTTTTCATATATTTCTCTATATTCGTCTCATGGTGTTTCTTATGTCCAGCTTTCCTAAGCCGATCCTTCTTCCTAAAAGTCAACCACCGTCTATCCCCATAAAATTGTCCACAACATTCGTCAATCACAGTCCAAAGAACGAACGAAAGAACGCTGATAGTCCAAAGAGAGACCCTCATGTTGGAGTAGCTGCTGCTCCTACCTAAGCCGTGTGCCTTATGAGCCCGATCAGGAACAGTTCTATTGATGACAGCTGTTGCTTAAATGATCCATTCAAGTTCGAGAGGTCCAAGACAATAATAAACAAGCTTCGCAGAAAGTGGCAGGCAAAGCGACAGAAAACAAAATATCAGTAACAAGAACGACAGACTAATCCAATGGAAACCAGAAATCGGTCACGTGTTGAGGCGTTTGAAAGTTCATAACTGATAATTTCTGCCCACCCCCTTGAATTTAAAAGCTATTGCTTTGTGCTTTACGGGCCTCCGACGAACCATGCCAAACCACAAGGGAAAAGTATACCGTTTCCTCCAATTGGCAACGGCCTTTTCTTAGTGACGTAAGGACTTTCCTTCCCATTTTCTTTCTTGATCTTGTTTAGTAGGCCAGAGGACGGTCGGCCACCTTTCGTTTTCTACGAAGTTTTCTCTTTTCTGGTTTTTACTTTCTATTGGCAGTTAATTGGTTTACGAATGAAACTTCTTTTTTAAAAATCTTTGCACGGTCGTCACATTTCAATGAGATTTACCCAGTTTGATGAGGGCGAAAGAACTTGCTTCGAACTTTATGCTCAACTGATTTTTTAGCGATTGTCTGCTCCTCAATAATAACATAACCTTGCAATTGTATTTCATTTTTAGAACCTCACTGTTATTCAGGTCGTAAAACTTGCTTTTAAGTATTTACAGAAGTAAATTCTCCGCTATTAGTAATTAGCTTCTGAAGTGCTATAGTTGGAAATATTTTTGGAGGAACGCATCTTTTTAGAAGGTAGATCTCACGATTGACTACGTATGATTGATTTCAGGGCTGTAACTAAATTTTTGTTTTCGGGGAGGGTTTTTCCGAACACACATCTTGTAAAATCAAAATGATCAATAAAATTTGATTTTTTTTATATTCTGATTTTGGTTACTACATCTTGTCATCTTGTCAAAAAGAACAAAAAAAAAAAAAAAAAAAAATCCTGTCATTGCTGTGGAGGGCTATAGCAGCTGGCCCAACCCTGTGGTTGCTGGGTTGACAGCTGCTATAGTTGAAGCGTCTCCCTTGATCGATTTTTTCTTATACAAGGGATAAATAAGACCAAAAGCATTGGAATATTGCAGGTATCTTCTATGATATCGTGGGAAAAGAGTAAGATGACAGATACTTTTGGGTAAGATGCAGCATAGAAAATCAATGCAAAACGCTATTCAATCAATTCCAATTTTTTAAAATAAAATGCATTTGTACTAAATGTAAAAAAAAATATCTCTCTTAATTCATATATAGTTAGAAAACAATATCTTCTCATGATTAAAAGAGTTTAAGGTATAGTACTTTAACTGCTAGAAAATTAGAAAAATTTTTAGTTTTCAGTTTTTAACTTTTACTACATGATTCAATTTTTAAGACAAGAAGAACGAATTGTTGTCATTTTAAATTATTATCCGAGTTCAATTATTTGGGGCTTTATGTTTGTAGGTCAGAAGTCTGATAACCTAAGATCTATTTGAAAACATTTTTGGATTTTTGACGCTTCATGACTTTTGATAAAATATATAGCGGTACGATAAGTATTACAATATAACAATTTAACAATAAACAAAACTTTTTCAATCGCCATAAAATAAAAAGCTCAAAAAATGATAAACTACAGGAACAATGAGCTATCATACTCTTATAAAAGTCATGATCTCAAGCAGAAACCACTTTTAATTCATTGTTTTGACTCCGATGCCTCTTTTAGATTCATTAAAATGAAATAACATCTTGACAGCAAGGAAAACAATCGAATTACGAGCATATAGATGAAAGTCACGATAAAAAAAATAATAAATATGGTAGCATAAAATAAAATAGCAACTAAAAATTTCGTTTCAAATTATAATTAAAATCTATGTCAGCGAGTTAAAAAGTATTTACTTTGAGCGCAGTTTATTTTCTGAAAAACAATTTTAACAGAAAAACAAAGATGCTGCAATTATCGCGATTGACCAATTGTTCCATTTTATTACACGCTTATAATAACAATGAGATCACAGCGTACCTAGAAAAGCAGAAGGGGGAAAAAATCACACATTGTGACTCAAAAACAAGAGTGCTTCTCTGAAACTGAAACCAGTTCGTAGATCACAGCTTTAGATTGATCATCAACTCTGTAATTGCGATCGTGGAATTGTTCTTATCAATTGAAAGTTTCACAATAGCCTCAAAATTCCTGCCGCCTGATATTTTTTTATGGACCAACGCCCATCCTATGAGACCGTAGTGATCTGGCATTGTGCTGGATCCATTGTGTCGGAAGGGGGGCTTGTTGGAAAGCGAGAAAGGCCTATTTTTTGTCATATCCGGAAGATAATGACTCTTTAAAGGCGTGCCTAGTGATAGTTTAATACGTACATAAATTGTTCTTGTTGGTTTCCGGACCAAAAAGATGACTAATCTGGAGCAAATGAAAATTTTAGTTATGTAAGATATCACGTGGTTAAGATCTAACTTATTGACGTCATAGAGGTGCTATCAATTTTCTTGGAGAAAAAAACTGAAAGTCACAAATTTATTTTCATTTTAAATTCTTTCTTGATAGCACTGTGTGTATTCACTTTTGTTTGCTTGTTTGTTGTCGGGTTCTCAGTTGTGGGAAAGAGGTGGACTTCTAATAAGATGTGATCACTCATCTTATCAGAGATACATTTTCACATTATTAGAGTACATTTTGCTTATATAAGCACAGGACAACCCCCCAAAAAAATTCACATCCCAAGAGAAAGCATAATGAATTACCCCGGGCACATGTGAGAATCGAACCCACAACTTCCGGCATTCAAAGCAAGTGCTTTCACCGCTCTGCCACGGATTCTCCCAGTTTATTGATTATAAAAGTTATTGAGAGTTATGTTTAAAATTTCATTTATTGAAATAAAATGTATCTCATTGCTATTACTGTAACAAATCGAAAATTTTAACTAATTAAGATCTTTGGTAATTTGAATTTTCGAACTATGCAGACTTTCAAAAATATCCAAGAATATACCCTCCTAAGAAAATCGTATGCCTTGTATTAAAATGAAGTGGTTATGAAATGCATCTGTACGTGACATACAATACAGCACATAATGCTGAAGCATCTAATTACATTTATAAACAAAAGTTTAGCAAAAATTAACTCTCATTGTTTACTGGACTTAGAAGAAAATTTATTCAAACTTTCATGCGGAACTACCGTACATGTGAAGTTCTACTGTATTGTAAAATCATGTGGAAGAAAAGAAAAACATTTTGAAAGCTACAAAGTTGCATTAAAAAATACTTGTTTCCAATTCCTACTTCAGAACCTTGGGTTTATTCGACTTGCTTTAGGCTCAAAAGCAATCATTCAAAAACATGTATTGCATATATTTTTTTTGAGATAAGAAAGCATTATATATGTTGTTATCTCAACAGTATGAAAAGTTAAGATTTTAACTCGAAACCGTTATCGCAAAAATAATTAGAAACTAAATGTTTGCAGAAGAGTATCTTTTAAACACCTTTAGTTCCCTCTACTAGTCAAGCGTGTATAGCGGAGAAATTAAATGAGTCTTAAAATAAAAAAAATCCTGAAGATAAGTAGAAAAAAAAATGACGTGATGGGAAATTAAACGATGCTGCTTTCTTCCACAGGACAGTAGTCGGAATAGAAGCTTTGTCAAGTATAGGGAAGTATTTACACACTTCCTCAACACATTTAGAAATAAATAGCTAATCAAATAACGAAACGAAAATTTAAGTATGCATAATGACTTTGGGGATGTTAATTTGTCAGTACACAATCAATATTCATTTGCCGTCTTTCAGAATTTTTCTGTTACCCGGAAAGCGTTGAAATTACACTTCCCAAAGTCCTTTGCCTCAATTTGCTAAGCAGAAATACACGGTGAAACTTTGTTTACGGGTTTTGTAATATTTGCATGTAATTAAAACTAATAACAGTTTGACTTGAGATGAATATAAATGATGACTAAGTGTGGTTGCAGAGGTGATTTTTTTCTTTATTAACAAAGCTTTAATGCTCGTTAAGGTAACTAATATTTTAGGAAATGCATTAATTTACTTACATTTATAAAAAAGAAATGCATAATTTGTAAAAGCTATGAAAGTTAATTTTTCAGCTTGTTTCACAACAGTCAGAATGCATTTCATTTAAAAGCTCTTATTTCAACAGAAGAAAACTCCGACACAGAGGACAAAATGAAGCAACTATTTATTATTAAAAAAAAAAAACGAAATGCTAGGTATAGGATAAATTTTACACCACGATAGAGTGTGTGTTTATATATATATATATATATATTATATATATATATATATATATATATATATATATATATATTATATATATATATATATATATATATATTATATATATATATATATATATATATATATATATATATATATATATATATATATATATATATATATAATATATATATATATATATATATATATATATATATATATATATATATATATATATACAGGGTGTCCACTCCAATCGTGGACCAATAGCTAATTTCTAAACCGTTAGAGATAAGCATATAGTTTATTTAGGAAAAAATCTCCAAATTACGAAAGGAATTTTGGGTCTATTCAATGTTTTTCAAAAAATCAAATTTTGAAAGAGTTACGAAATTTAAATTTTTATACAGCCCCCCAGTCCTATCAATCATATTTAGTAAAACATTCTTGACACTGTAACGTTTAAAACTAAAAAAAAATCACTCTTCTACCACAAAAATTGACCGAGTTATGACGTTTTGAAAAATCAAGATTTTGAAGGATTTCGCATACGGTCCCTTAAGCGATCTCTCGATGACGTCATGAAATAATGCAAAATCTTGATTTTTCAAAACGTCATAACTCGGTCAATTTTTGTGGTAGAAGATGATTTTTTTTTAGTTTTAAACGTTACAGTGTCAAGAATGTTTTACTAAATATGATTGATAGGACTGGGGGGCTGTATAAAAATTTAAATTTCGTAACTCTTTCAAAATTTGATTTTTTGAAAAACATTGAATAGACCCAAAATTCCTTTCGTAATTTGGAGATTTTTTCCTAAATAAACTATATGCTTATCTCTAACGGTTTAGAAATTAGCTATTGGTCCACGATTGGAGTGGACACCCTGTATATATATATATATATATATATATATATATATATATATATATATATATATATATATATATATATATATATATATATATATATATATATATATATGTATATATATATATATATATATATATATATATATATATATATATATATATATATATATATATATATATAAAGAAGAACAGATTGAGGTACATATTTACAGTGGGATTTTAGAGGATTAACCAATTCATTACGTCTATTGTGAATTCTGCTAATACTAATTACTAGTACAGGTCGTGGTTTACGTTCGTCGAATTGTGTTTGACTTCTCTATATATCTCTTTGCGTTTCATTCCGACTCAACAGCATTCTTTTTGGAGGCATAGCGCAAATATATTTTATGTTTACTTTTCTACAAGAATGTAGATTTTTGCCTTTCAAACTGTAATTTTGAAACTTCATTACAATTATTGGAAAATTTCAATATGCTCTAGGACTTCTTTGTCCCTAAATAAAGAAATTTCTATGAAAATGTTACTCAAGAATGAAACGAAAGAAGAACAAAATAGCATTTGTAAAAATTAACCTGAAGTGTACAGCTGAATGATCATAATGAACATTTTTTAGAATCTTATGACTCTAATGTTAAAAAAAAATGTGTGGCAAAAAAAAGTAAAGATAAACAAGTGAACAACAAAATGTACAAAATTATATTATATAAAAAAAAGGAAAATTCGTACAAACCCCCACAAAAGTCTTAACCCCCCCCCCCAATCTCTTTCATATTACTCTCTTTCCCGTCGAATAAACAAACAAATAAATAAATAAATAATTTAATTTTTAAAAAAAGTAACAAAAACATGAAAATCAGCAAAATGACTCAAAATGGACGCTGACAATTAAAAGAATACCGGTATGTCTTACGAAAAATATTTAATCATTATAAATATAACAACAAGGTGTGCTTTTTTCTAACTTTTTTCTACCTTTATTACAATTGAATAATAAAGGTAGAAAAAAGTTAGAAAAAAGCACACCTTTTTAGTGGGAGCAAAATTGAAAATCATACTGGAGAGTTGTGCCCCCAAAAAGAAATTTTATGCGAACATCTCTTTTAATATTGGAATTAAAAAAAGGAACAAAACTAATTTTTTGACAAATTGCCTTTCTTTGCATATCTACGGCATAGTACACTTTGAATGATTTAAGTTTCGTTTCCGTTATTTTATCATTTTTATTGCAAGACAAAAAAATGGAGAGACATACTTTAATATTGATGCCTTAATGTAACGATTCCTTTGCTTTTTATTTTCAAAGTACAAAGATAGTTGAGTTTAAAAGAGATCCACAGCCGTTTGTACAACGGTTAATGTCAGTAAATATGACCAGCATTTGTTAGTTTTAACAACATACCCGATCAATAAAAAATATAAGAAACATCTTTAAGTAAATGAAAATATTACTATATTTTTATAGAGCTACAGACCAGTATTTTCGAGTTACAAGGGAACCCTTTTTAGATGCAAAAGAGAATTGCGCTTACGGATGTTCCCTCATAAGCAATGAAATAACGCACAAGCAACCTCTTTTGAGTTGAAAAAGATATTCCTTGCAACTCCGAAAAACATGTCTGAATTCCTCTGCAAATTTATGTGAGTTTGGATTTTAAGAAGTTTTTTTTAATGTAATCCGTGTTAAAATGCTGAAGAACAAAATTTTAGTAATTTTATCTTAAGTCACAACGTAATAGTAGCTACAATAGACAATTATTCTTAGACTTCGAGTTCAAGGAAAAGCCAGAAAATTCATCAACAACTAAACGAACTAGTTTCCTTTATTCCGAGATCAATGTTGTAGTGTTATTTCCATTGCTCTCTTTTTTACTTTAACTCCAAATTATCTCGCCTGCATTCCTTGGACGATTGAAACAATAATTTAAAAATATCCTTTATGTAAAAACGAAATATTAATTCTTGGGGATAAGTTATTAAATGCAGTCTCTCAAACATTTAATCGTCAGATTTCAATAAACTCTAACTTCTTTTTAATTACAGAAATCTCAAAAAAGAAAAAAAATAATAATGCCAGTTGTCCAGTATGTTTAAGTTAAACAGAGGAAAAGGAAGAAGTACATTATTAAAAAAGAAAAATGAAAAAAAAAAAAAGCTTTCACTCTTATGTATGAATTAAATAAATTAGAACCTTAATGAAATAAGAACAATTTAATGTAATTTTCTAAGAGTTCGTAGTTTTGAACAGAACACATTGAAAGTACTATCATCTATTAAGAAAGAAACAAAGTTGCTAATAATCGTTTTCAATAAATAAATAAGTAAATAAATAAAATTAAAGAAAGAAGAAATAAAAACAAAAAACGGGTGAGCAAATAATATTATGAAAATAAGATTTAAATTTCAGAGTGACCATCTGCACAAAAAATCAAAGCGTGTGTTCTTATTTAATTTCTCTTTTTTCTATTGCAAAATAAATAATTTAAACTCCTATTATTCTTAAATTAAATCACAAACCGTTCAATTCATCAGCTACATTCGTCAATTTTAAATCTATGGAGGCATTATAAAATCAACAAATTTTCAGAAATGTTCGTGCCGCACCATTTTTGATTTTGAAGATATTTGGTAGGTAATATGCACCAATATTCTGTACCACCAAACTGTTTTATTTTTTTTTTGAAAAAATTTTACTCTCGAGATATAGCCATTTTTTTGCTCCGCCGATGAGTAAAATTCGTCATTTTTGATCTTTTTTCTAAGAGCTCTGGTAAATTTATTTAAAATGGTAGAAAGGTCAAACACTACTTATTTTAAAGCTAAAAAAATGAATTTTGATGTGTGCATAAAAACTAACGGTTTAAGTTAAGCCTAAATATAAAATTTCCCGGGTCAATTCGCGCTTAAAAAAGTGCCATTTTCGTCATTTCAAGCATGAAATAGTATATGAAGGACTGACAGTGGGGTTCCAATTTTTTTTCTCTTGCACCCAGTTATAGATACTAGAAGCACAGGAAAAAATAAGATGATACCAGTAGTCCTTCATGAAACTTGAGAAAAAATGAAAATTGGCATTTTTCACTCCTCAAAAACGGCCTGTGGAACAGGTATTCTAAATTTAAAAATGCATGGAGTAAGAAGGTGTTGCATTGCCCTTTAAAATGAAACAAAAATTGTATTGTTATTCCAAGGCATTAAAGAGATATAAGCTGTTAAACTATGAGAAAAAATGAAAAAATATCCTTTTTCACTCCCCAAAACCGGCCTGTGGAATAGGTAGTAAAAATTTGAAAATGTATGGAACAAGAAGGTATTACATTGAACTTTAAAAGAAAATAAAAACTGTCTTGTTATTCCAAGGCATTAAAGAGATATAAGCCTTCTAAGTCAGATGATTATTATGAAAAAATACCTTAAACTTGAGAGAAAATGAAAAATGTCCCTTTTCACTCCCCAAAAACAGCTTGTGGAACACTTAGTAAAAATTTGCAAATGCATGGAGGAAAAAAGTGTTACATTGCCCTTTAAAACGAAACAAAAACTGTCTTAATATTCCCAGGCATCATTGAGAAAAGGCCCTGTGAAAATTGAAAATTATTATAAGCTTTTAAACTATGCGAAAAAATGAAAAATATCTTTTTTCACTCCCTAAAAACTGCCCGTGGAACAGGTAGTAAGAATTTGCAAATGAATGGAGCAAGAAGATATTACCTTGAACTTTAAAAGAAAACAAAAACCGTTTTGTTATTCCCAGGCATTAAAGAGATATAACCCTCTGAAAATTGAAAATTTGTGCAAGAATTTGTTTTGGCACAAGTTAAAGCAATTATGAACACAGTTTTTTTATGCCAGAACTACAAGAGTAAAAATATGTATCATTAAATATATAATTCGAAATATATCGTAAAATCTCTAAATTTTTGGGACGTAGAAACATCTGAAAAAGTTGTACTTGAAACGTTTTTTAGTGTTTCTGTTATCAGAGTTTTCTTTTAATTTGTAATGAATGTACAACTAAATATTATGAAGATAAACTCTAATAAATAATCAATTAGCAAAAATCCCTTTTAGTTGTAGCTGTTTCGAAAAGGATGTAGAAATTTCGGATTTTTGTAAAAAAAAAAATTGAAACATCATTCAAACGTAAAAGTAAAACTAGAAACTTCTTAGCGACATGCAATTAAATTTTAAAACCAATTTTACGTAATTGATGTGTGGACATTCAGATTACTGGTTTTAAGTACAACTTTTTCCGATGTGCCAACATTACAAATAAATTAGAACCATTTTACGATATATTTTGAATTTGAATTATACATTTGATAATCCATATTTTTAGAGTTCTTGCATGAAAATACTTTATGTTCATAATTGCTTTAACTTATGCCAAAAAAATTTTGCATGAATTTTCAATTTTCAGAGGGCCTTATCTCTATGATGCCTGGGAATAACAAGACAGTTTTTGTTTCGTTTTAAAGGGCAACGTAACACCTTCTTACTCCACGCAATTTTAAATTTTTACTAACCTGTTCCTCAGGCCGTTTTTTTGGGGATTGAAAAGGGCCATTTTTCATTTTTTCTGAAGTTTAAGGTATTTTTTCATAATAATCATCTTACATAGAAGGCTTATATCTCTTTAATGCCTTGGAATAACAAGACAGTTTTTGTTTCCTTTTAAAGTTCAATGTAATACCTTCTTGCTCCATACATTTTCAAATTTTTACTATCTATTCCACAGGCCGTTTTTTGGGAGTGAAAAAGGATATGTTTCATTTTTTCTCATAGTTTAAAAGCTTATATCTCTTTAATGCCTTGGAATAATAATACAGTTTTTGTTTCATTTTAAAGGGCAATGTAACACCTTTTTACTTCGTGCATTTTTAAATTTTTACTACCTGTTCCACAGGCCGTTTTTGGGGAGTGAAAAAGGCCAATTTTCATTTTTTCTCAAGTTTAAGCAATTTTTTCATAATGAAGGACTACTGGTATCATCCTATTTTTTCCTGTGCTTCTAGTATCTATAACTGGGTGCAAGAGAAAAAAAATCGGAACCCACTGTCAGTGTTTCATACACTTTTTCATGCTTGAAATGACGAAAATGACACTTTTTGAACGGCGAATTGACCCAGAAAATTTTATATTTAAGCTTAACTCTGTACCTCAGAACCAGACTAACGTAAGTCCAAAAATGGTGATTTTGAGTTTATTAGTGCATTCTATGTAGAATCTTATACCACACTGCGCCATGATAACGCAATTTTTTAAAACTAATTTCTTTATAAGTTAACCAGTGTTATAAGAGCCTAAGTCCCAAACTTTGTCCGAGCCAGACAAAAGTAAGTTCACTTTCTACCAAATGACTCCGAATTATTCTGTTGTGGGCAGGTAAAGGGCAGTAACTGCAAATTTTAAAATTTTAATTTTTTTGCATTTTTGAAATCTATGTTACATTAGTTTCATGGTACAAACATCTTTTTTTGGTTTCCGATGAAAAAAAACTTTTTCAATTAATGGTAATTAGTAGTAACTGCGTTTTTCGTTACTTTGGGCAGGTAAACGGCAGTATCTGCATGTCTGCAGGATGAACGTAATTTGAATCGCTGTGCAAAACTTGCATCAAGCCGCAAAAACCGTTTTCCTTTGTACTTAAACTGAGCGAAAGCAGGGGTGCCCTAATGGGAGGTCACGGGAGGTCATTGGTTGCATTTGAATGTTCCCAAGGGGGTGTTTTATTCATTTTTGGGATGAATCAGTGTTAATATCAATGCAGACCTAATTGATATAAATTGGCGCTACCACTTGGCGATATATCGCCAAGCTTTTGGTCGCCAAATGCTTGTCGCCAACTTGGTGACATATCGCCAAGTTTGACGCAAAAAATTATTTTACGAGTTTGGGTTCAATTTAGCGCTATTGGCGGTATTTTGCGAAAAATCTACTGAATGATACTAAAATCGGCGATATTTAGAAAATGAATCGTTATAAATCATTTTTTACATTGTTTCGTGACACATTAGGGGCGTAAATGTTTGAATTGTTATCTTGCTCACTCCAAGTACTATTTTAACACTTAAGGCATCTACTAAGAAATTTACACGTAAAAGGAAGTAGTGTGGGGTCAATACCAGATTTTTTTTCTTTCAAATAAAGTTTCTCTCCACTAGCAGACGATACTTTTCACGATGTCTTAGATACATAAGCAAAACTTGGCAGACGACAAACAAAAATGCAGGAATGAAACGATTTTATTTTCATTGTTTTGTTTTCTTTTAATTACAGTTACTTTCATACTAACAGACGATAGTTTTGTAGTTTAATACCAAGCTGTTGCATTTTTAATAGTTCTATCAAAAGAATCGTCAGTACAACAACATTTCAAGCGCTCTTTCTTTCAAAGGGATTTCTTGTTTTGATGCAATGTACAAATCATTAACTGATTTGTAGTAATTTTACAAAATCTGGTGTGAACGCCACACTACTTCCTTTTACGTTTAAATTCCATAATAAATACCTCAAGTATTAAAATAGTTCATTAGAGTGAGCAAGATAAGAAGTCAAACAACCTACACCCCACAGTTTGTCAAGAATCAATGCAAAATAATGTTTAACAATGATTTATTTTCTAAATACCGCCGATTTTAACTGATTCAGTGAAATTTTCGCAAAATGTGCCCAATAGTGCCAAATTGAATCCAAATTAAAAAAAAAAATCATTTTTTCACCAAATTTGTCGCCAACTTGGCTACAAATACTTGGCGACCAACAGTTTGGCGATATATCGCTCAGTGGTTGCACCAAATCATATCACTCAATCTGCACTGAAATTAACATTGATTTACCCCTAAAAGGGGTAAAAGACCCCCTTGGGAACATTCGAATGCAACCACAAGGGGAGGTGCACCTCCCCTTGTGACCCCTCAGCGTCTACATACCAAACTAGAAGCTTTTAAGACATACAGTTTTTTATTTATGCAACATACATATGCACATACATACATACGTGCATACAGACGTCAGGAGAAAACTCGTCGTAATTAACTCGGGGATGGTCGAGAAGGATTTTTAGGTTGTTGATATGTTGGGAGGTCGAAAAAACGACTCAACATTCATTCGAGGCTGAGTAAAATCAAACTCAAGACTCAAATTTGAGTGAAATTTCTTTCGTGATCACAATACTTCCTTCACTACTTGAAAGGAAGTAACAAGGGCAGTTCTAATATAATGAGTCATTAACTCTTAAACTACATAAATAGATTGTTAAATTGAACACAAATCAATCAACGAGAAGTATTGCACACCTATTTTTTTCATGCTATTATTATAAAACATAACATAATAGTCATGTTTATAAAATTATTATTAATAATCATGTTTATTTTTTAAATTTATAATCATGTTTTGTTTATGTAACTAGGCAATGAAATCATTTCTTTCAGTTTTACCAGTGCAGATTTTGGGTTTAACAATTCAGAGTCGAAGGTAAAAAAAATTAAAGAGTCGGAGTCGGACATTTTAACTCAGAGTTTGCATTTCTGTCGTGCTTCAGAGTTCGAATCAGAGTCGGAAACATATTGGGATTCGCAGTCTGTCATTTTTCCATCCGAGCCGCAGCCCTATATTTCACGCTCTTCTACAAAGTAGAAATAATGTGACTTACGTTACTCTGGCCCGGAGGTACGGAACTGTTTTGATGCGAAGTCACAAAAACGCAAGTCCAGTTCTGATGTAATCAGTCATTTACTATTTAATTACGCAAATAATTGTTTAATTGTGCGAAAATTAACCATTAAGGGCTAAAGTATACATATTTTTCCAATGTTAACAATCATGTTTTGTAACCTAATTCATATATCAGCTTTGTAACTAGTCAACGAAATAATTATTTTCTGTTTTTTTGCTCCCATGCAAAGTGATGAAAATGGACTTACGTTAGTCTGGTTCTGAGGTACAGAACTTAAACCGTTTCTTTTTATACACAAATCAAAGTTCATTCTTTTAGCTCTAAAATAAGTCATATTTGATCTTTCTACCATTTTAAATAAATGTACCAGAGCTCTTAGAAAAAAGATAAAAAAATGCCGAATTTTACTCATCGGCGGAGCAAAAAAATGGCTATATCTCGAGAATAAAATTTTTTCGAGAAAAAAATAAAACAGTTTAGAGGTACAGAATATTGGTGTATATTACCTACCAAATATCATCAAAATCAAAAATGGAGCGCCACGGCCCATTTGTTGACTTTATATGGAATGACCAAAAAAAAAAAAAAAAGCTTACTGTAAGGAATAAGTTTATGTAACGAAATACGGGAATTGATTTCAAAATATTTAATCAAAAACATGTTTTGAATGTATTTTTGCCAAAGAGAAAATGGAGAGAATCAGAAACAAATCTAACAAACCTAAAATGGAACTTTTCAATGTCGATCATTCAACGAGATTAATGTAATTTAAATTAAATCACTTAAAGTAAATTGCAAAATCTCTACTGTTCGAAAAGTTGAATTTTATTTTTTTACTTTGCTTTCATAATTCAAATTAAACCACTCTACTCTGATTGAATTGTCGTTTATTTGTTTTATGACAAGCATAGAGTCTATCGAGTTATCTGTCAAAAAAGAGCTATCGTTTTCATCAATTCATTCAATGGCGACCTACATCAATTTCCTCGCTACTTCCCCAATTAGTTTGAACAAAACAATTCTAATAAAGAGATCAAAAATGGTTTCGATTTCTCAGCGGAAAAAAAAAAAAAAAACACACACACACAATTCGTGTTCTATCTATCGCATCAATTCAGAAATTTACATTTGTACAATGAGTAGCTTTGTTATCTCGAGAAAAAAAAGTGATTTATGAGCTAAAACAAATCGGGTATAAATTTGCTTGGTACGTATTTTGGGAACATGAGATTGAACAACATACTTTTGATTCTGTACCTTGATATTTAATATTATAACACATGAACATCTTTATTAATGAAAATTTAGAAAATAGAACAAGTAAAGCTTATTTTATGTGCACAAATTTACTACAAAAGTTAATGAGCTTTTAAAGTAGCAAAACGTCGTTTGTTAGTCCATAAAAATTTACTTTTTTTTTCCATAAAAAACAAAGTTTTGGAGTATTTTTTTTTTTCCTTCAATTCATGAAAATGAAAAAACAATTTGTTTTTTTTCCCTAATATAAATTTTGAGCTTAAAAGAAATGTTTTTTTTTTTTCAACTTATGAAAATTAAGATAAACTATTTCATTTTTTAAAAAAACTCTTGGGCATTTTTTCACTCATTAGCTGAAGAAAACATTTCTTTGAAGATATGTTTCTTTGGCTGATGGAAAATTAAGATAAAATATGCTTTTTTTAGTAGCATAACTTTTGAAGTATAAACAAGTATTTTTCTTCTGCGCATAAAAACAAGGTAAAACCTTCAACAACATAATGTATTTAATTTAAAATTCCCTTTTTACGCATTGTTTAAAGATATCTATCAGTTTTTTAGTATAAACAACTTCGCACGAAATTTAAGGACTTCGGTTCCAATTTAAAACAGTAAAATTTTCAGTATAAATTTTAAAATTAGCAATTTTGTTTGTTTCTTACTGTAAACATTGGATTTTTATTTTATTGCCGTGAAATTTAGCTGTATTATACTGTAAAAACAACAGTATAATACTGGCAGCAGGGGTTCCAATTTAAAATTGTAAAATGTACGGTAATAAACTGTAAAATTAGTAGTTTTGCAGTTTACCACTGTAAAATTAGCAATTTCACAATTTAGTACTGTAAAAGGAGACATTTAACAGTTTATTACTGTAAAATTAGCAATTTTTACGTTTATTACTGTAAAATTATACTGTAAACACAACATTAATTTCCTTCAGTGTACATTTAAGTGGATTGAAATTTTTTTGTTGAAATTCCAGAACATAACTTTTAGATGTTACGCCTCAAACTTTTGCTATAAAATTACATTTTTTTTTAAATCACATGGTTTTATTAAAACGAATCTGGAAGTAATTTTCATTGTAAATTTGATTTCATTACAAATTTTCGATGAAAATCATTTCATTGCAAAAATTAGTGTCAGAGCACCGAAAATTTTTTGCAGTAACTTCAAAACGCGAGTAAGTAATTTTGCGATTTTGAATTTGGGCCTTAATTCAAAGTATATTATTGAAATACTTTGATTTTTAACCAGAGTTGAAATTAAAAAGAAGGACCTAAAAGTTCTCGGTAAAATACGAATATAAATATATATATTCTTTTATTTTCTCCTTTTTATTTACTTTTTATCAATTAGTATTTAAAAGAGTCAAACGCAACAAATTTTAGGAGAAGGAAATTTACTAAAACATTTCTGTACTTAAAATCAAAAATTAAACAAGCAAGCAAATATGAATCAGTAATAGTCAATATATATATATATATATATATATATATATATATATATATATATATATATATATATATATATATATATATATATATATATATATATATATATATATATATATATGGATCCAGGTAAGGGCAGGGTGCATTGGATTGTAATTTGTCAGCATTTTAAATTCAAATTCAGTACAAAAATTATAAAATAAATTAGTGGCATAAATTTTATACTTTTAAAGTTCTTAATCTTTCAAAGATTAAAAAGCAAAAGCTAATCAAGTTTATTAATCACTGCTGACTTATTTCAAACAAACACTCATGAAACCTGCAAAGCTAAATCTAAAAAATCTATATGCTGCTCCTGCCCTCTGAAGATTAAGCAGCGCATTACCCATGTTGATGTTTTACATGTTAGTTTTAAATTTCAAGTAGTTTTAAATGTTTTTCCTGATGTTTCTCATTGTTGTTCTATTTATTTCTGTTACTCCAATTTATGCACAGTTACTCTTCATGAGCTATTATTGTCTCTTTTTGATATTCATATTTGCAATTGATTTTTAGCTGCAATAAATGCGCTAGTTAATTTGCAGACTTTAAACTGTTAATCTTGATTATATATATATATATATATATATATATATATATATATATATATATATATATATATATATATATATATATATATATATATATATATATATATATATATATATATATATATATATATATATATATATATATATATATATATATGCGCTTCAGTTTTTAATCTATTTCTGAATAAAATCTCTTTCTTTTAAACCTTTGAAACGTGAAATTGTACGTAACTATTATATAACTGTTGCAACAATTACAATTTAAATACTGTGAAATAATCTTTGAAAGAAATGACAGAAATAAAATTATAAAATTGGAAAAGCTTCAAAAATAATTCCATTTCCTCATATTCCAAACGAAAAATTGATACCGTAATTAATTTTTATTGTTAGTAAAAGATTTAATTTCAATAATCGTAAAACATAAAAGCGAAAAAAAATTCAAATTCATTTGTACAAAAAAAAAAAAAAAAAAAAACAATAAACTGCAACACAATTCCAAACTAGCTAAGTTTGTGATAAGATTTAAAAAAAAGTTTCTATCCAAGTAATCTATAGATGAGAGACGCCGTCATAACATGAAAATCTTTATTAATTCATCTTATATGTCTCTTATTTATTTATTAAAATTCATTTTATGGCAAAAATTGTTAAAACCTAATTAGTACCGACTTAAATTAAATGAGATACTAAACACCACTTATAAGAGATGCCGCCAAGATAAATGAAGTGCGATTAACGCTGCACAGTGTAAATAAACTTTCTTGTTAATCGATGTTAGTACTGAAAAATAGATATTGCATTGACAGCATTTTAATTTTACCTTGTTTGTGTGCAGTTAAATGAAAATAGAATTTTCTGAAAGAAAGAGAGAAAGAAAATTACACGCCGGCGCATCGGGGAAGTAAAATTATTTTATTTGTTTCGTAGTATAAAACTATTGAACATGCTGCTGAAACCCTCAAACACTGGGTTTTTACTAGAAATTAGCAGTTTCGCACTCAAACTTTTCTTCTTGTGATTTAGAGCTCAAGTATCCTACTTGGTGTAGGAGAAGTTAAAAATAAATTTAAGATATTTCTTTTAAAAAAATTTCTTGCACTTTTGTATGTGTTTATTAATGCCCAAAATTTAAAAATTTATCACTAGAACTTAGGTCTGAGGAGTTTAATACGGAAGAAGATATATGGCTAATTCACTCGAATTCAAAAAGCATGGAAAAGTAGTTTTGTATAAGTTAGTAAAATTGCACAGTGATAAGTTATAAGACATTTTCATTCTATGTCAAAAAGTAATATTTGGGAGATTTTTAGAAAATCACAAGGAAATTAGTGCCCGTGTGTGTGTGCGCCGCACGCGAAAGAATGTTAATGTAGTTTGAATTGTGTATAACACTTGGTGGTTTTAAATTAAACCTGTTTGGTTTGATTTAAATAATACGCAACGCAGAATGGTCGACTGATTTTTTTTTATTTATTTTCTTTTTCAATTTATTTGCTATTATTTATTTATTTTATTTATTTATTCCTTTATTTACTTTTATTTATTTATTTTTTTTAAATATGTTTTAAATTATTTTATTAATTTATGCTCTTTTTTTTTCTTTCCTCTTTTTTATTATTATTTATTTTATTTTATTATTAATATTTTTATTTATTTTTTTATATATATATAATTTTTTTTCTCATTACCTGCATGTAAATATTTCACTTATATTTATGTATTTATTAGCTATTTTTTTCCTTTCTGTATATACCAAAATTTAATGTTCACCCATGTGGGTTAGTTTGTTAATTTTTACATACATCATCCCAAAATTTATTAAATTTAACATTGTTGAATATGTACAAAGAGATGGCGTATTTAGGAAAAAAAGCGTTATGCCATAAATCAAGGCTCTTTATTGTACTCGTACTAGTAGTTCAATTAGTAAAAAGTAAAATTATTAACAATTTTTAAAAATAGGCAGTTGAAAACTTTGTACTGTGAAAGAGCAATATGGGACAAAGTGTAAAAAAGTACAGAGGAACACAAATAAAGAGTTTTTTTTTTTTAATTTTTTAAAATGTGTTCATTTGTATCTTTTTTACACGTAACATCTTACTTATTAACAACTTTAAATAATTTTAGACTCTATGAAGGATATCAGAAAAATATTACGGGGATATAATACATGGATGTCAGGGTTACCTGAAGGGGATAAAGCTCCGAACCTTCTGAATTTTGTCATCACTGCCTTCAACTTACTTTATAGGAAAAAAAGTTTTTGTATTCATTTAATATATTAATGTAATATTTACATCAATAAGCACAGACTTGTATAAAGAGAGAGAGAGAGAGAGATGTATAAGTTTATTACACAGAAAATAAAATCCACATATGGATATTAGGGTCCTCTGTAATTCAAAGATTGGCAAAATTGTTCATAAGAGGGAAAATATAGCGAAATGCAGCATTTTTCTTTCAAAACAAATGAAAGCAGTAAAATACTGTAGTTGAATAATTACATTTATTTACAAGATTATTCTTCCGAATAGTAAACTTTTTTTTGCGTAAAAGCATACCTGTGAAAAAATGCATATATATTTTGGTATTGGAACATTTTCATCAAAATTCAAACGTTAGAAGCTTCAGACTATATGTAATCCGAGTTAAATATAGTAATATAATACATTCCCTGGTAACTTGTGCGTGTAAGTTACATAGTAACAGACACAGTAAGTGATCATTAAGTATGTTAATGCAATGGATAGGGCTGAACTGATTGTAAAGATTGATTAAGTCATAATCGTTTTGCCCCACTATGACCTAATAGTATTTCGCTAACTATTTTGCCTTTACATGGAAAACGTTAATGTAGCTAAAGACGTTTATTACAGAAGCGGCTAGTCTGGTCGATTATACTTTTCTGTCCAAGGTATAAAAAAAAAAAAAACCTCTCATTTTGTTTCACAATTTTCAACCGAGCAACTCACGCCTTACCTGCAGGGATGATTTTTTTCCTCATTTTTCATGTCACTGTGAACAAAAGATAAAAGTTTACTGAGAAAAATCAGTCACATCATGAGCGAAAATGATAAGGAATAAACTTTCGTACTTGTCAAATCAGAAATAAATAAGTTACACATTACTCATTCTGAGGTCTTGATATATCCCCCGAAGCAATTTGTCCTACTTCACTTGCTTGAATTGCACTCCAGTTGGGATAATTTTGACGAATTTAAGGCGATGTTCTAATTTATGAGTATGTGCTGGGAGAAAAAAAATGCTGTTAGTTTTATGTTAGAGACGTAAATTGTTATGCTTTCTGTTTAAGAAACTATTTGGTTGTGATGTACATGATTTGTTTCCTTAAAATGCCGACAGTCAGATGATTATGACATTTTAAACATAATAATAATTGACGTAATCAATATCAATTGCTCCTGTAATAGTTTTTCATTGTGAATTATCTTAATTTAATGTTGAGATTGTTTAGAAAATTGTTGTTATTTATTATACAGCAGGAAAACTAAGTGATGCTCATTAAATAAAATTTTGTATTAAAAACAAATATTTGATTACAGAAAGATCAAATTTTTTTTGGAGACATTAATGTTGATTAAAATTAAATATGAAATGAAAGTAAACATTTTCCTTGATGAGCTATATACTACTTTTTTTCTCATATGATTGAGAAAAAGATATCTCAATTTTTCTGTGGTTCATGTTACTTACATTAATAACAACAATGACATGAGAAATATTTTAAAATGAACAATATTTTACTCATTTATTTAAAAAGTGCTTTGTAGTATTTTTATTTATATGAAAAACAATTACGATAAAAGAAACATTGTTATGGGTTTGCAGACTGACTGTCATTTAATACTTTTGTTTACTGTTTTTATTAATCATTTTATTGAAAAAAGAAAATCATGGAAAATTATGAAGTTACTCATTCTATTCATAAGGTTAAACCTAAAACATTTTTTTTACTATCATTCATTTCTTTCTTTTTCCTTTTTTTTTTTGCATAAGATTCTCGGTCAATAGTCTAAAAACAGAATTATCCACATTTTTAGCCTAATTTTTTGTATAAATTTAAAAAAGAGAATAAATGGAAGTCTTAATAAAAGTGATTGCTGATGAAAATATTTTTAATGTTAATTTCACAGTTTAAATTCTACCCCTCACATGCAATTTGTTTTTTTTAATTGCCGTGTTTTTATAAGTCCGCGTGTACCATTATTATTAATCGCAGTAATTTCTTTCATATTGCAGCAAATCATGGACTTATTTCTCAATGTCGTACATGGTAAAAAATAACTAAGTTATTTAAATGAAAAAATGAGACTAAGGGAACCAACTACACCTAATTTTGATTCCTAAGTTCAGTAACAGCAATTCCAATAGGTAGTGAAGTTCCTAAAAGATTACTGAATTTTGATTTGCTTCATATTTTCCTTTTGACAAGAAAAAGTGAAGTTGTATCTCTTTAGTGATTGCAATATATATTTATTTTTGAAATGAGAAGTAATTTTTACAAAAACGGTTGATAAGCGAATAAAGAGTAAACTCATCTTAGCGCATTGTTGAATTCAACAACGTTTAACTCGATTCATAATCTTATAAAACACGTGAACTTTAAAAGAACGGATAATTAATTCATATATCACGTCTATTTTTCAGTCACGATAGCTGTCAGAGGTTGTCTTGCGGTACAAAAGCAACCTAGAAATTAAACGCATTTTTTTTGTTCCTTGACTTTTGATTGGGCAAGTTCTTTGCCTCACAATTACAGTTGCATTTAGGATACATCCATTTTGTGCTAGACTTAACTTTTGTGGGACGGTATAGTTTGAGGTCAATCATGCTTTTCTTTATTAAAAGCAAAAATTAAAAGTTAAATGATTTCATTTAGATGCGATTTTTCTTACCTTGCATTTATTTAATATTGTCTATTCCTTCATGTGTGCTCTTTGCATACGAAAAGGCCTTCGGATACTTAATTATTTAGTATATTCAAATTCGCATGCTTCATTTCTTTCAACCTCGGCAATTACAGGTTCATTAATATTTTGCTCTCGTGAACAAGTGTCGTAAAATAGTAGCTATTAAATTCAACTGTCTCAATTTAAAGTAAAGAAGAAAAGAAAGTCTAGCTACCTTTTTCTTTTGCAATTGGTTTCTTAACTTGATGGCTTTCGAAAATTCTCGCGGTCTCATTTTCCCACTTTAAACTGCCCCACTTATCATAAATTTTGAAAGTCCATTCACTGAATTTTAAGTAACCTACGCTATATATAGTAGATGACGAAAGAAGTCAAAAATGCTTCTCTTCAAATGATGCAAATAATGATTTTAAAATTCTTCTAAAAACTGTTGTCAGACCTTATTAAAAATAGCTTGTTGTTCACTTTCTTTGTTTGTATTACTTGAGGCAGTCATTGTTTAAAGTATAGCTCGTGCTGCAGAGTATATATACGAGTAAAAATTTTAGAAAGTAAATAGATTTTATAACCCGTTTTTCCATTTTTTATAGCATTTGAGAGCATCTAAGAAGCGGTTCATATTAATTGGTAGAAGCGCTACCAATTTTCTAAAATAATTTAGTGCATTTCTTCCTTCTTGATGAAGAAAAACTCAGTATAGATTATCTTAGAAAATTGGTAACGTTGAAATATATGTTTTACTTAAAGATAACAGCTTTAAAAACTTTGGGGGTATGGGTGGGGTTTATAAAGGCAATTTAATTTTAATGATTTCAAATTAAAGCATTAAGGGGTCTAAGTACTCTTAAAATCCTAACGTGACACAACAAATATCCATTACTTGAGGCTTGTAACTAAATTTATGCACAAGCTGTAATTTAACTTTTAGTCATAATGAAAGTTGAAAATCCGAGAAAAAGTACATGATATAACATACATTTGAAAAGTACAATTCTATAATAAGAAAAAATAATAATAAAATTTACTTTTCCTCAAGATCGAAAATAACATGTAACAGCGCGCACTCCCTCTGACAATAAAATGTATTTATAACTATAATATAACATTTAAAGCATTGTCATATACCTCCTTCAAGACCTACTCTTGAATTTAAATTTAAAACAAGATTTCATTAGCTTATTTTTTTGTAAAAAATAAATAAATATCAAAATGTACTAAAACTTTGGGGTATTTTTTAAAAAAAATTAAGTTAGATTTTTAGGTAAAATTTAGATTCAAGTCAAATAGATAAGAAGAACAAAAATAAATGAAAAGTTTTATGGAAATATGTAAAAAAAACTTTTTAAGCACACAAGTTTCTTGTATACAAAACGAAAAATATACTTCTGAGAGAAAGAGGAATGAACAGCTGCAGGAAACAACAATTTCGCTAGGAACACTGTAAAAAATAAATGTTGTTTCTACAGTATAATACGGCTAATTTTATAGTAATAAACTGCAAAAATTACTAATTTTACAGTAATAAACTGTAAAATGCTAATTTTACAATACTAAACAGTAAATTGCTCAATTTATACTAATAACCTGTAAAATTTCTAATTTTACAGTTTATTACGGTGCATTTTACAGTTTTGAACTGGAGCCTCTGCTGCCAGTATTATACTATTGTTTTTACAGTATAATGTATCTAAATTTTACGGCAATAAACTAAAAATGCTAACTTTACAGAAAGAAACTAAAATTGCTAACTGTACAGTAAGAAACTGTAAAATTGCTAACTTTACAATAGGAAACTGTAAAATTGCTAACTTTACAATAAGAAACTGTAAAATTGCTACTTTTACAGTTAATTATAGTGCATTTTACAGTTTAAATTGGAACCTCTGTTCCTGTAGTTTACTGTAAAAACAACAATTCGTTTTTTTGCAGTGAATAGCTTCCTAATTTTCTTTGGATAAATCAAAAAATTGTTTTCGTATTTCAATAAATTAGTTGTCAAACTATTCAGAATTAAATCATACATAACACATATTTTTTTCCAGAAAATCAATTACTTTAAAGTTTAAGCGAGCGTTTTCATTTAACAACATGATGACAACAAACACCGTTCCGGTAATACTACAACGTTAAGTGTAGTGTTGCGTCCTCTATAGTACCGCTGTTCCATAAAACCGATATCGTTCCGTATATGATCGCCATTTTCTAACTACTCCAAAAAAAAAAAAAAAAAGATATGTATATATATAATAATAAATAACTAAGTAAATAAGGGGGGTGGGGGGCAGACAGACCGACCGACCGACCGACCGACCGACAGACCGACACACAAATTCCCCAACTCAATACCCTACTTTCAAATTTTTAATTTTTCGATATTTATTTCATTTTTTTGTTTGACTTTTTTTTGGACTTGGCGATATTTTTTGAACTTGGCGATATTTTTTGAACTTGGCGTTATTTTTTTGACTTGGCGGTATTTTTTAGACTTTTAGATGCATTAAGTCACTTTTTATGCTTTTTTCGTCTCTTTTATTTTTAACGGGAAAGTAGGCTAAAAACAACAGTATAATACTGGCAGCAGAGATTAAAGTTTTAAGCTGTAAAATGCGCGGTAATAAACTCTAAAGTTAGCAATTTTACAATTTTCTTCTGTAAACTTAACAATTGTACAGTTTAGTACTGCAAAGTTAGCAATTTCACAGTATATTACAATAAAATTAGAAATTTTTACTGTTTATTACTATAAAATTAGAAATTTTTATCGTTTCTTACTATAAAATTAGAAATTTTTACTGTTTATTACTATAAAATTAGAAATTTTTATCGTTTCTTACTATAAAATTAGAAATTTTTATAGTTTATTAGTATAAAATTAGCTGTATTATACTGTAAAAACAACCTTCGTTTTTTACAGTGCACGTAAAAGGAACGACGGGTACTTTTTGACAAAATGGTCCGATAAACTATATCTGCTTAACGGAGACGATTTAATAGCTATTGAATTGGTAGGTAGAAAAGCGCAAAGCATATATTAATGCATTTTGCTTGCATGAATATCGGATAGTCACCACCATGTGCAATTTATCGCTGTAGTATAGTGGAAAAGCGCTTTACTAATTTCTAGACCCATCAAACGCAAAAATGAGCTATATGTTATTTTAATACGGATTGAGGCTTTTACGGCCGGCATCAATATAAGTGGTATTTCCGGGCTTATAGGCCGTGGTCGATATGAACAGAAATGGACAGAAAACTGTACCAAATCTGCCACGGCCTATAAGCCCGGAAATTCCTCTTCATATTGACAAATTAAGAATATTTTTTTGCTGTGATTCTCAAGTTTTAACGCAGCTGAAAATTTTATGCACGTCAAATAATTAATTTTAATTTTTTTAATGTGTGAATATTGATTTTGAATTTATCTATAATTATCGTCCTTAGTAAATCCACAGTAGAAGTGCATTATTAATCAGTCAAAATGAGCTTAAACTAGAGACTCCATTCAAAACAGACTACATATCTATTCATAGCACTTTCTTATTTTTACATCAGCTGAAGATTTTTTAAGATAATAATCCCTACACCTGGCTTTATAGAAAGTCTTAATGTGCCAAACAGCTGCAATTGCTGCAATATGATATATCTTTTTTTTTATTCGAAACTGAGGAGGCGGTGAATGTTCACTATAGATTTTTTGGCGTTGTGCTAGTAATCTAGAAAGCAAAAATTAAACAACAGTAAGAACAGAAAGACGACGAGTTTGTTGAACAAGCTTTAAAGCAATTCTTCTTTTCAATTTTGGGATTGGCATTTGGTTCTGGGTTCCATTCAAAACTACTTGGATAGTATATTCACAAGAAGTTAAAAGCTGAATCAAAAAAGGTCGACAACCTCTCCCTTTGTTTAGACTGCTTACTAACAGTGGTGAACCCCGGTATTATATGCAATTCTTATTTCTGATAAATCATCTGGTGTCTAATTGCCGTTGAAAATCAATATTTTCGAAAAACACAATCATTCAGTAGATGCTGCATGTGGTTTGGAAATGGCTCTTAATTAGGCCTTATAGCTAATAACCGAAGCGAAATAATCAATTTTTATTTATTAAATATGCTGAATATGCAGCCAAAGGCTTATTTTATGCAATAAAGAGGAATCTGCGCTATAACTGCTGTCTTAATCTTTTACATTAGTCTTTTACTTTATTATCGTGGTGCAGAGAACTAAAAAGGGTCATTAAAAGTTCAGAATTAATAAATTTTTTGCAGCGTAACTAATTTTACTTAGAAAACACAGACATTAATCAGTAGGAGGCACCGTTACGAATAATAATAATCTTAATTTTCTACGTTAATCGAATTATAATTTATAATTCTTGATTGATATGTAAATCAAGTTTTAATTTATTGACTCTTTTACGCCATTCAAAAACGTTCTAAAACTAGAGAAAGGTGGTAATTATTTTCTTTATTTGCATCTCATTATCATTTCATTGCTTAGACGCTAGGCAAAACCCAGGCCAAAAACTATGAATTTATTTTGATGTTACTTGTCAATGTAACAGATCCGAGTTTTTTAATGAAGAGTAATAAATCAATCAAACTGATTTCTCATTTAATATTGAAACATAAAGTATGTTTCTCTACCTGTTTGTGCTTCGCGTGGGAGCAAGACCGTTCGACCGATTTTCGAGAAATTTGGCACAAAAATCTCGCATCGGAGCATACACTTATAAGTGTTTTTATTTCATTTGATTTTGCTCGTTTTTTAATTCCAGTTTTAAGTCAGCACTTCAAGCAAATTCGTAAATATAGAGCGAAACAATTTGTGCATGGTTAAAAATTTTTAATTTTTAGACTCCGGATATCCTGAAAATAAGGTGGTATTATTCTAAAGCTTTTAAGTTGATTAGGGTACATTAGGGGAAGACGCCATGTCATACAAGATGCCGTATCACGTGTTTCACCCGCAAGCATGTACAAAACCAATTTGCCGGACAGTGAAAATGATGGAGTAATGAATGAGTTGTGTATATAAAAATATATAAGTTTCTTTTGCACAGCGATTTTTTCAACATTATCGTCTACTTAATACTACAGGTACACATTTATACTGCATTGATAGTTTACTTTTTGATGGTTGTTTTAGAGCATTATAAAGTAGTTTTTGAAGTATGGCAATTTAATAATGCTCTTTGCGAAATATTGAAAATTTATAAAAAAATTGAAAAGATGGACTAAACTGTATACAATTTCATAAATTTCAGAAGCAAGGCTTAAACAACTATAATGTACAGAAGTCCGAAAAAAATAAGAAATAATGTTTTAAAAAATATGAAATAATAAAGACTAACAAATAGAACAAGGATGCGGGTATTTTGCGTGTGATTCTGCAATAGCCTTAGCTTGAGTTCGGTATCTTGCAGCTTAGGAAAAAGCAATTTTTCAAACTCGCTGAAATCCTTGTTTTGCAAAAATTTTAATTCACCAGAATCATATTGAATCCCACCGCCCCCTGAAAGTTGATGTGGTCTAAAATAAAAGGAAATTCAATTATGCGTATCTTTTGCGTAATCGTCATATTTGGTTTACCCCTATCACTGTAGCATGAGTGAGTAAACTTCTTGAAACTGGAAATATGCTGCCAATTCCTGCAGGAAATGTTTTGAGATTCAATCTGTGTTCACGAGCTTTAGCTCGGGAATCCGCTTCAAAGTATATTAATCGATATATTATTCAATTAAATGCAGGTATTTCTTTATCAAGTTTTGAGTCATTTTTCCCTATTTTCATACTTATTCTTCCATGTGAGCTCCAACTATATCTCAACATTACAGCAGTCGCAATTCAGAGATAAAAAAATGAAAGCCTTTACACATTGATTTGTATGACGAAAAACATCATGGCCGTAAAAGCAGCGTTCAGAGCTCGAGTTAAACAGACATTTTGTGTGGTAACCTTGGAGGAAAGACATCCACCAGTTAACCTTGAAAGTAGAAATTAACAATTTGTTTAATATGAAGGGGAACCAGTTTTCCAGTTTGATAGAAAGATGATTTAGTGAGGCTTGCGTGTTATGTAAGTGTTTCATAACATCTTCACATTCGGTTTGTACCACACATTAGAAAATTTAGAAATTGTTGATGATAGCTATAGAACGGTTTTCAAAACTTTAGTCTACTAAAAGCATTACCAAATAGAAGAAATGTGCGTTATGGATGCACCTTCTAAATGTTCATTCTAAAAGGCGGAATATTTTTCTGATCATGTAAGTATAAAGAAGTCCTTTCGTTTATATATTATTTAAACTCGAATGTCTTCCGAATGTCTTCGTCAATATTATATATATATATGTAGTCTTTATCCCTCTTATATTTTCGTGTTAGTTACCTCTTTCTCTTCCAGTAACCTTCATTAAATGTATTTTTCTGCTTTCACTACTCGATATTTAATTACTTGTCAAATCTTTTAGCGTAGATTGTGACTTATGCTTTGAAACACGTTAGTCAATTAAAATTCACAATAACCACAAAAACGGTAGCTGATCATAAATAAAAGAAAGTCATAAAAACCTATGAGTGATGGATAAACCAAAGGTTATGCAGCAAGTGTTGCACAATAAACGTTAAAAGAAAAAAAAGAAACAATAAAAAAAGTAAGCACTGATTCATATTGAAATTATAGACTGATGCATTCCAAACTGGTGCACGTCAATTTTAAGGAGCACAATTTGAATTATTAAAATAGCAGAGAAGGCGTCAAGCTAGTTTCGACTTTCGTTGCATCAACGAGACTTCTTGTTAATAGGATTTGAATAACAGTATTAGAACTGTGGGCTTCAATATCCAACATCATGATCTTAGTACCGAGACTCAAAACTTTCAGCAAAATAGTCTTCCCTTTTCATCATCATTCGAACGTTAAGAATTTACCAAATTGATTTCGCTTAGTAAAAAATCCTGTCTATTGTCTAAAATCAAATCCTAAGCGAGGGAAGATTGCAGTTAATATTCACTGCATTTGCAAGATAAATGGCAGTAAGGAAGGCTAAGAAGAATGTAGACGATTATGAACTTTAAAATTCAAAGATTAATTTCTTAATTAAAAACATATATTTTATTATAAACTTGCAGCTTAATAAAGTTATTTCTTTTCTTTTCCCTCTTGAAATTCTTCAGCTGCTATGCGAGAGATTTTTTAGTAGAAAGTGCTTCACTAATAAAATCGCATGCAGATGTATATATATTATACATTATGCAGAGGTTTTGAAAAATCTTCTATAAGCGTATTTAAATCATTGAGAACAAAAATTTGTATCAAAAATTTAGTCATGCGTATATTCACGCTTTGTAAGAAAAAAATAATTATATTTGAAAAAAAAAAAAAAAAGAAAAATAGAAATAAAAGAAAAAAAAATGAAATTAGAATTTTTGAAACATTATATAGTTAGATACAATACCGCATACTCTAATACCGCATACCGCATACTCTAATTGTTGAAAATCAAATTAATTGCAGATCTCCACTTTTCCTGCCATTTTATATTTTATCCATAGACAGTTAGTTTTTTATGGTGTTGACTAGTTATAGTCTTGACTATTTTGGAATATTTCACTTCACGAAAGTAACTTAACTCCTCAAAAATGTCAAAAAGTATTTTGACGTCTTAAAAAAAAAAAAAAAAAAAAAAAAAAAAAAAAAAAAAAAAAACCTCCTTAGCTATATCTCTTTGAGTACATAAATAGTTTTAGTGTTTCATGGTGGTTGCGACCCCTCTATCTCTCTTTACTGTACCACTACTTTAATTACTCATTTACTGAATAGATATCACATAAAGTAGAATGATTTAAAATTTTTATAAACTTCATTTAACAGAATTCCATTTTCCTTGATGCGTCAAAACGGATACAAAAAGTAACATTGTTGAAGCAGAAGCTATTTAAAATAAATTAACTGTCTTTTTTAACTCTACGAAGACTGTCACTTGTTAATTACGAGCGTGTCTGAGAACAAGGTCTTTATTATAAGAACACATCTATTTCTAACCTAATGACGCCTCGCTCACTTGTATAGTCCACTTTCCTTGAAGATTAGTGGATAATATCATTGTTAAAAGTTACTGGCCGACTTCATTTTTTTCTGAGAATGATTCACCGCGTAATGGCAGCTTAACTTTCAATACCTGCTATTAATGCCAAAAAAGGAAGTTCACCGCAGCATATTAAAGCCACTTTAATTAGACTGAACAGTTCTTTAATGCTTATTAAGTAAGATGAATGAAGTGAGGACTTCATTTTATGCGACTTATGGGAGAAAATATAGTTGTAAGCCATGACTGAAAAGTGAAAGATTTTTGCAAAGTAATGGAGTAGCAGATATATTTTCATTCAAGAAATTCAAATAGTTTTTTGTACTTTTTACAGGCATTTTTTTAAAAATCTTTCATTTTAATAGAACATTTTCAATAAAATGATAGTTATTGAAATATTATAAAGAGAATGCCTCAAAGTATAGTACCTAATCATGGTTAAAAATTCATCACGTGGTTCTCAAAAGCTTTATTATTTCAGATGACTATTTTTATTGTAAAATATTCTACTTAAATCACTTTTTAAATTTGAAACTGCTCAGTTCAATAAAATAAGAAGACGGTTTTACATGAGCGATGTGTATTTATTTAACTTTAAAAAAATGCACAAGTTTCCTGTTACAATCTGAATAAGTTAGATTAAAAATTATAAGATGATAAGTTTCGGCCTATGAAATAAAAAAATAAAACAACCAAAATACTAGCATTTATGTGTAATGTGAAATTCTCGTGTGAAGTTGCAAATTGATGCTGCAAATTTATTTTAAATCCTTCGAATATAATCTATTAATTTAAAAAGTTTGCAAAGAGAAAATATATATATTTTTAAAATTTAGCAGTGGTACAAAATTACAGAAGGAAAAATTTCCCTTTATTAAAAAGAATATTGCTTTGTAGTTCTATTATTGTTTTAGAAGGCAGTGGCATCAGGGGGGGATTATGGCGCAAGTTGCGCCATCAAAATTTTCGGGGGGGGGGGGATTTTTTTAAAACTAATTTATTTGTTTATTTAAATTATTTATTAATTTATTTTTTAATTTAAATCATTTATTAATTTATTTTTTAATTTAAATTACTTACTTATTTTTTCAAATAAAAATTATTCATTAATTTATTTTTTCAATTTAAATTATTCTTTAATTTTTTTTATTATTTTTTATTTATTTATTTATTTGTTGTGTGTGTGTATGTGATTGGAATGTCTGGAAAGGGAAAAAAAGCGATTCTATTCTGCGCATAATTCTAGTTTTTAAAAAAGTAATAATATATAAAAAATATAATAGTTATAAATTTAATAAGTAAATAAATAACAATTAAAAAATAAATAAATAATATAAAAAATAATAAATAATATTAAAAAAATAAATAAATAATAGTTTCAAAAATGAAAATAATAAAAAAAGGTAAAAAAATAAAATAAAATAAAAAGCACAGGGGAGTTGTGAACATTTTGGGGGGGGGGGGAATTTGCGCCATTGAGCTTGGGGGGATGGGCACCCCTGAGTGGCATAACTACGGGAATTTTGGTGTCAAAATCCGACACAGAACCTTTGGTTAATCTACATATTGCTAATCCTAATACGGCAATGCATAGACATATAAGGGTGGTTTGGGCCGAAAACCACACCCATAAAGTAATTTAGGGCTGCGCGACTGCAAGAAGTCTTGCATGAAAATACGAGATGAATTTCATGAAATGTGGTGCTGAAAAGACCTTATTGGACCTATTGCGAGAGAATATCACATGCGTGCATTTACTATGTTTAATGGTCCTGAAAGAGTATTTAATCATATTCAAAAACTATTGAAATCTGAATTCATTGAGAAACGCGGAATTTCTTTCAAAATTTTAAGCATGTGTGCAACTGTGGTTTTCAAGAATGCTGTTACTTCCAAAGTAGTTAGAAGTGTTATGCATGACGCAGAAAAATACTTACCATGCTTACACTAGATACATAATGGGCTACCTATTATTAGTTGCTTGTGTTAACTACTGTTTTAATTTAAAAAAATGAATATGTATTTATTTCATTCATTTATTTGCTTTTTACATGCATCCAAGGCTGGGATACAAATAGCGTTTCGTCAAGCTGTGAAAGCACTTCGTACCGGTTTTTAGAGATGCAATTTCATTTTGGAGTCAAGAAATATACGAAAACAACGATGATCATAATAAATATCAATTTATTTAGATCATTTGAATTTTTTTATTTAAAAAAGTAACGAAATATTTAAGTATAATGCTTTGAAAATTCAAGTTGTTTTTTGTGCGATGCCAAATTTTGACGCATGTTTCTGATTTTAAATGAGTGGAATATGTTTGTAAAGGCGTTAAAAATATCTAATAATAGATGTTTTTAACGCCGCTACAGAATTTGAAATTGCTTTCAGATACTTCAAAATGCTTAAATTACATTTTCTATTGGTAGCTACTTCTATTGCTATATTCAAAATGCTTATATTACATTTTCTATTGGTAGCTACTTCTATTGCTATATATTACATTTTCTAAAGGTAGTCAGTCAGCTTATCTCCTTGTCGTTGGAAATAGCATAATAATTTAACCTTGTTAAATTGATGCTAATGAAATTCTACTGAAAGCAGTATCTAACAAGCAATTTTGATTGCTACGGAGTAAAAGGTTAATGCCGTTTCTTGAACGTTTGTTTAATTTAACTGTCTCGCTATTGGTGTTTATTTAGTCAAAATTATCTTCGTAGTAATATCCTCTTCTCGACAAGATTGCTCTTAGACATATCATTTCGTCAATTAATTTGTTTCATCGCTATATCCATGATAGCCATGTACTTGGAATGATGAACACTGGTCCGTTTCTTGTCTCTATTCGACCCACGGTGAGGCTTTATCCAATCCTCTGTAAATTAAAAAAGAAAGCATTATATTTAGTGTATTCCCTTATAGTATCTTATATTATGTTTGCCTAAGTTAAACACAATTATGCTGCAAAGTTGGTTCTTTTTCATTCGTTTTCTGGTCCTATTCAATGAAGCTTTCTCATCAGATTTAGTTGAGGGAATTTATCCCTGTCTCTTTCTCCTTTTTTGTTTGTTAACTTGTCTATTTAAATTTATTTGCACAATTTGTTTATAAAGCAAATTAAAAGTTTTAAACATTCTGTTCTTTAACTTTAAACGGAGATATCTCTATTTCTCCAAGTAAAGTAGGTGGTATTATTTCATTTTTGAACGATTTAATAGCGGAGTTAACTTGCAAAAGTTGTTGTCGTCCCATAGTTAATAATCACTATGAAGATATGGTGTTCCATTGCCTCAAGAGGTACTTGTTGAAGTTTCACAATAATTACGCTTAAAAACCCAAAACAGGAAATGTGACTGTTTGTTTATTGAGCTACATAAGTCGTAAAAAGGAGATAATATGAAAATTATAATTCCAAAGGAAGCAATAAACTTTAAAATTTTGAGCAATTGTCTTTTAAGCGAACTTTTTTCCTCTCTTTTCTTTCCACAACCATGAACACTGCAAAAAATTAGCTTTTGTTTTTTCAGTATAATACAGCTAATTTTATAGCAAAAAACTGCAAAAATTGCTAATTTTAGTTATAAACTGTAAAATTACCAATTTTACAGTTTTAATAATTTTACAATTTTACATGCCAGCAGAGGTTCCAGTTTAAAACTGCAAAATGCAAAGTAATAAATTGTACAATAAGCAATTTTGAAATCTATTACTGTAAAGCATCAATTTTGCAGTTTATTACCATAATTTCAGTTTCTTACCACAAAATTAGCTGTATTATACTGTAAAAACAACAGTTAAAAACTGGCAGCAGAGGTTCCAGCTTAAAACTGTAAAGTGCACAGTAATAAACTGTAAACTGCAGTTTTACAGTTTATTACTGTAAAGCAGCAATTTTACAGCTTATTAGTGTAAAATAAGCAATTTCACAGTTTATGACTGTAAAATCAGCAATTTTTAGTTTTTTTGCTATAAAGTTAGCTGTATTATACTGTAAAAATAACACCTGTTTTTTTTTACGTGAAGAGAAAGTGATACATGAAGGAACAAAAAATGCTATGAAGTCTCAATAATGTTACAACGAATAATGAAAAAATTATAATATTGTACTTATATGAGCTTATCTTAGATGAGATGCTGTTGTTTTGAAATTGGTGTGTATGTTAGTTTATTTATATTTTCTCTGATTTCGTCTTTTGAATTCTTGTGTGTTCCGAAGTTACTTGAACCCATTTCCGTCATTTTTTTTTCAAGTTTTGATAATAGATAAGCACCCAAGCAAAATCGTGAATATTAAAAATCAATGGCGATGAACACAGAGAAGTGACTGAGAAAGTTAACAATATGAAGAGCAAATAAAAAAAAACTGGTCTATATATGCAGAATTTTGGAGAAAATTTCTTGTCTTTTTAATTATTATTTGAAATGAAGAATTTTTCCAGAAAATAATTCTTTTTATGGACTATAAGTACATGCCTTGTTTTGAATTAAAGATTTTTTGAAAACTTTGCCGGAATATTGTTTTCATCGACCTTCAATTTTCTAACACAGTTCGTCAACCTTGACCCGGTTTACAGTTTGGAAGATAACCTTTTATTTGATCAAATTGCGCAATATTACATAGGGAATAGTCAGAGGACTGTACTCAAGCATGCTGGAAAGGTGTACGTGCAATGTTTGCATCAATTCTCATTTTCCTAATGAATGTATTTGCATTTTTGAAGTATGAATTTTAGGTTTTGAATAGAGAAGACTTTTATCTCGCAATGCCTTTCGAATGAAGGAACGAAGTATTTTCTGTAAAGCATGAGACGTAAACTTAGGGTTGATTGTAACATTTTCCGTACTCTTGTTAGAGCTTAACTTTTTTCTATGGGAAAAAACCCGAGATAATCATTAATCCTTTTACAAAACGTTTTTTCCTAATAAAAAACGGTCAGTGGTTTGTGCCTTTTCCCCTCAATTTTAGATAGAAAAATGATTTTAATGTGCAAGTGCATTCATTTATCTCTTGTTAAAATATTTTCTTACTGTGCTTTACAAAATGTTCTGCATAATCCTCAGTAACAGCTAGTGAAGATTATGCTTTTTTTTGAGAGGGGGGGGGGGGGGAGTTAAGTTTAATCAATTACTTATTAATACTATTAAAATCCGTCCACGTCTGTCTGTCTGTCTCTCTGTCCGTCTGTCTGTCCGTATGAAGCTTGAACTACTCAAAAACCGCTGAGAGTAGAGAATCAAACATGTAATTGTTTTTGGTGGGGAATTTTATTCTTCATTTAAGGAGAGTGTTAATAATCGCTACTTGACATCGTTTTCATTTTTGAGGAAGCATGTGCAAATGACTCGATTGACCTTTTGATGCAGGAAAGCTTTTTAGCGAGGCGCTTTAGCGGGGAGTAGTTTGTGGAAACTATCTTCGATAAAACTTCCCCACCTATTTTAAAGGCGAGCCGCCTTGGCGGCGAGTAATTTGTTGAAACTTTCCTCTCTACTTATTAAGCCCGTGCAACGCCGGGTTCCGCAGCTAGTTATTTATAAAATGTTGCTGCAGATATCTTTCTCTAATTAGCATCTGGGTCGGTGACATAGACACACGTACACACAGTAAAAAGTAATTTTTGTTTGAGAGTGATGATTAACTGTTTTTCTCTTTTCGATATATAATGTTGTTTATTTTTCACTATAGAATTAAAACACGATACTTTCCACAAATTTTCTAAATTATGGAACAAAAATTCTTTTTATTTATTAATAAATTAATTTATTTTCTTCTTTCCTCCTTGGGAAATCTCAAAAGGAAAAAAATATCTTTTAGTTCATAGTGTGTTTACAGACGAACAGTGACGTTTCTAGTGCAAGTGTAACGTCTGGCGTTAAATTGTAGGTGTCACCCCTCCCCAATCAGAAAAAAAGAACTTTTCACGTTTTATCTTGACATGAAGTTTGTACAGTTTTCAGGAACAGCTCCTTAAAATTTTTGAGGTGTAACGAAAATTTAAATGAAAAAACGAGAATGAATTATGAAAGAATTTTTTGTAAGACTTGCTCTAGACACACTCTTATAACCGCCTTTTCTTCGTAATATTTGCTTAACTTCAGTTGAAATTTGATAGAGTAAATGCAATTTATGACAGATTAGGGGGAAATTTCAGAATTGAAGAATTTGTATTTGTTATAAGCTATCAAAACTGCATTCACCCCCCCACCTCGTTATATTCACTCAGGATATAAACCCTCGCCCCCTCCCGCCGTGTAGCAACCATACTGCAGACGAAATATTAGAGCAAGATTATACATACAAGTATCAGTCTGCATTTCAAACTATAAATACCAAGTCGTTGCAATAAAACCCATATCCATACTTTTTTGTTTTTTTTTAGAACTATTTATTAAAATCGTTCTAAATATGGGAAAATCTCTCCCATTTAATAGGGCATTTGATCGCGAGGAAGATAGTCGTTTAAAGGGGTGCTCAAGCACTTCCTTAGAAACATTTGTTGAAATGCTAGTAAAGAGAAGGAAAAGAAAAGAAATGAAAAAGAAAGAACATCTTTTTTTCTTACATCTTAAATAATTACAGTAATCAAGTGCTTCATCGGACTGAGGGAAAATATACTAAGCTTTGCTTATTATCAGTGTTTGAAATAAAATTTCAAAATTACGTGTTATTCATATTCGACGGTGGTGATTTCTTTTATAATTTGGAGACCAACTGTTACTTGACCAAGGATGAGATGGAAAGGCTGACATTCGTGTCTCAGGCAGAAATGGAAGCATCTATTAGCTTTTTAGGATGTCAGCTTTTTTAAAAACAAACATATCGAATTATCATTTTCCCCCTCATTCAGAGAGACCAAACTAGACGTTTTCCGATTCCACAGCAACACCATCGTAAGTTTTGTCAGCTATCCTCTTACATTCTCACAATGAAAATTTAATTTTACTTTCAAAATCAGGTACCGCAGATTTCCGCCAAGTTCAGTAAAACTTGAAAATTTAATAAAAAAACGCCGTATCGAAAGGGCGGGGACAGATCATATCGGGTGTGTGTCCGTGCGTGCGATGGCTGATATCTCAGCGCTCGCTGGTTGGCTCACCTTATCTGACGTTAAAAAGAGCGGCGAAACGAATTTGTTTACGCTAGAGCATTAGTTAGCATTAAAAAAAGCTCGTTAGCACTGCACTGAGTGATAACCCGTGTTTTTAGTTACTCTTTATGGTCCACTTTATTTTGAGCATCGCTTTATTCTAAAGTTGTGTCGTAATCATGTTGTAGAAATAGAAGTTCATCATCATCATCATCATCATCATTTTTACTTTTATTGTTGTTGTTGTTGTATTTGCTGTAGCTCTTGTTGTTGCTATTTTTGCCATTTTTGTCTCACAACTCTTCATAAGAATTATACAACTGAGCATGGTTTGCATTGGCATGTTCATCGAAACCCGATGAAATTCTCATCGGCCAATTATCAGGATTCGATGAGTTCTCATCGGGAATTGCTCCAATATGTCTCATCGGCCAAACAGAATCCGAGCAGCAAAATCCGATGAGTTTTACTCGAAATACGATGAGATTTGGAGCAATTTACTAGCAGTGCAGTCCCGTGCCGATGAATTTAGGATCAATTTTGGATGCTTGACTTATTTTCATCGGGAAAGTTGATCGGAAGGATATCGCTTTCCGATGAAAAGTATCTCATCGAAAACCGTGCTCGGATACTGATCGGAACGATGTCATCGTGCGTTACGGGATCAGTTTTCGAGGAGTTCGATGATCGGCTGAGCAAAATCCGATGAGTTGATGCTACTTGGGTGTTTGTTCAACTTACATCTGTTGAAATCAAATTGCATCATCTAGAAGGCCCTTTAGAATATCGCTCTTTTCAGTGTTTACAAAATCAGTCCCCATGATCAATAGGTGAATTCAAAATACAAGTAAAATATGATTGAAATTATGAAGATTGATGCAAATAACGAGGATGTGCAATATCTAAGCGACACATGATTAATAATGACAAGGACGTCAGCCACACCCCGTGTTCTACGAAATGATTTCTCTCTCTTTTCGTAATGCTCAATTTTCTCAATTATATTAATATAACACTGAAGCTTTATAGCAGTTTAATCATTTTCTGTGCTTTAAAAGAATTATTACTGACCCATTTTTAATAAATCTATACATTTCTGAAACGCAATTTAATTTATTTATGTTTTCAAATTTCCCATTAAAAGTAAAATACTTGCTTTTTTTTATTTTAGATTTATCTAAAAATATCATTAAGCTCTTTTGCTTTATACAGTGAACTCTCACATATGCACCGCCTCACTTATGCGCCTTTTTCACTTGTACGACGATTTTCAATGGTCCCAGCTCATTCCATAGTAAAATAATGATAATTTCATTCGTTTATGCGTCGCTCTTAAGATAAATATTTCACTTATGCGCCGAATTTTTCGTAAAATGTAAAAAAAAAAAAAATAAAAAAATTAATTTTCAATGAAAAATAAGCATGTTTCTTCAATTTCCTCTTTAATCTTTGGCCTTAATTGCTCACGGAAGGCATTTTTCCGCATGAACTAGAGTTCGAAAATAGATAATTATCAATTATGCATTGATTTGAAATGAACAGTTTGTGATTAGGTATGCTACAATGTTTGTTTTCTATTTATCATAGTAGTTTCGTTACAGTAATTGCCAAACCATAGTAATATGTCCTTTTTCTATAGAAACAATCTTATTTATGCCCTCATTAGAGCTTATCTTGCGTTTTATACCTTTAAATAGACTTGTTCACTTATGCGTCTCTCTCACTTATGCGCCTTTTTCTATTGGTCTCTTGGGCCGGCGCATTAGTGCGAGTTCACTGTATATTTTTTGTGGGTTAACTTGTCGGCAAACTTGTCGGCAAGTTCGTTGCCAGACATTTTCAATCGATTTTAGATACAAAAACAAGAAAAACAAATTTGAAACTTAGTTGCAATATTTAGGTTTTGCGTTCCTTTAACTAGGAGCGTAATATTTAAATACTTGGTGAATATTTGAATTCAAATAAAACCAACTTATCCTCAAATATTTGGAAGATCCATCTAATCCGTAATCAGCAAAATATCTTCTGACTTCTGTATGCTAATTAATAACAATAAGAATGAGGTAAAAGATTCATAAAAAACTAACCAAAAATTTAAATTCAAGCAAAGAAAATAATGAATTTTTAATTTTAACACAGAATTTGGCAACGTACTTGGCATTGAGTTGGAATACTCACCTTTAAAAACAGTTGTTTCATTATTATGCTTTTCCTTTTTAACTGAAAAGAAAATAGCTACAGGTAAATGTTTCACTAATATGAGTGTTTTTATAGAAAACGTATCGCCGCCACTATATAAAATTGTAAACCTTTTCTTCATAAACTTATACCTTGGTAACGAAGTTGATAAAATATGAGGGACAAAATGATTTTGTACATATCTTTATAAAAAAAATAATTTCTTGGAAATAATCTCAGAAATTTGAAATATTAGCGATTTCTCTGATGAAATGTCCCAGTTAATATATTTGTATAGTAACAGAAGAAACAAAAAATGTTACTGGGTACTAAAATGCGAATGAGGGACAGCTATTTTTTTCATCTAATAAATAAAAAAATCTATATATTTAAGGCAAAGATATGCAAGTGATTATTTTCGTATTAGTTTTACGTTTTGTAGTTTACCCTAAAGAAATGTATAATGTCAGTTTACACTGGCATATTAAGAGTGAATTATCACTGTGGGACCGTATATGTATGATTATTTTGATAATGACTTTAAAATTTTTATGATGGATATTGTTTTACTTATATGAAACAGTCAAATAGTTTCATACGTAAATGCATAATTGAGGCATCAAAGAATCGGCTTATTTCACTTATAAGGCTTTGAAGCATTAGTAAAACTACACTGCAAAAAATAAACTTTTCTTTTTACAGTACATTACTGGAAAGCAGAGGTTCCAGTTTAAAATTGTAAAATGCACAGTAATAAACTAAAATTAGAAATCTTACAGTTTATTACTGTAAAATTAGTAGTTTCACACTTTATTACTGCGTATTTTAGTTTGAAACTGGAACCTTGGCTGACAGTATTATACAGTAAAAACAAGTTTATTTCTAGCAGTGTGTATTGATCACATGAATTCTCAAAGTTGACCTTTTCTGTTTCACGCAGTGGAAAAAATTCAACTGAATCAGCGGTATTGTTCTTACTGCAATCGACAGTTGTCCCGTGTTAGGCATTGCAACTAGTGTTGATACGCTGAGTTCTAAATTGTTGAAACAAGGGAACAACTTAACATGGAAATGGGTTGGCCAACTGATGAAAATGACACATTTCCTCTCG
>JAXGGA010011371.1:0-42735 GCA_038373865.1 Uloborus plumipes
AAATAGTTTTTAGTCAAAATATTGTACATGCATTTAATTAAATTGAAAATGAGTAATAAAGTTACTTTTGAGCTGGTGATGAGCAATTATCTCCAAAAAAAATATTTTAAGGAGAAAGCAAAATTAACAGAATTACTGTTTGTTGTGTGAAAGCATTTATAAAGTAATGAAAGTTGCGTTTGTTACATTTTGTTGTTTTTCATTTATTTGTCTCTTAACTAAGGGTAATAAGCATCAAAAGTGAGAAAAATTTGATTCTCATATCCTATGCAAATAAAATAATTTTGTAAGGTAAAAAAACAATTAGAATTTTCATCTTAACATTTCTATTTGATGAATATTATTAATAATTATCGGTGTAATCATCGAAAATTCGAAAAAGAAAAAAAATCCAGAGGTGGGAAGATAAAAGCATAATTAAAAATATTTTATTTCCGGTATTTTTGAACATGAAAATACCAGAATTGATCATGAAAATACCGGAAATCCGGTAAAATACCGTAACACAATCACCCCTGTATCAAAGTTCAAATTATCTAACTTACCTGAAAAAAAATTATCTGGACATAACTTGACGCAAACATTTTTTTGCAAGAAATATTTAACAGGACATGTCAAACAATTGTTGTAAGATGGTCCATAGCAAGATAAACATGATTTATCACAAGCGTGGCATGCATTATCTTTCAAAGATCCATAGTGACCCACAGGACATTCAGATGCACAATCACTATTCAAAAATAATATACTGTTAAAATAAAGTAAAATAATGTTCAAAAAATATTTGTCTTGGCTTTCAAAACAAACAAAATTATGCTGAATTTTTTCAAGTTTTAGATTTTAAAAAATATTTTAATCTAATCTGTAAAACCTTCTTAACGTTTTGAAAGTGATTAAATTTTCTTAACATGGCACATGGCTCCCATTTATTTCCCATAAAAAAGGAAGAAAAGGATTTTTAAGAATCTAAATGAAATGTTTGAAGGATATTGTTTGATATACATTTAACACATGTCTATATAAAATCATTTGAATAGGTTACCTTTTTTCATACCAAAAACTTTAAAACTACTTTCTTAAACTGCACAAGCACCACAATAGTTTAAATGCATTTAGCTTAGTTATTACAATACATTTTATTGGTCTGAACAGAATAGCTATTGAAAGTTATAAAACCTAACATTAAAATATAGCTTTTAGTTACTACTTGCAATATTTCTGGTTAACAAATTTTGATAAATGATAAAAAGTTAAAATCATAATTTAATGAAGGAAAAAGTTTTTCTTAATGTTTTGAATTTAACAGATCATGAAACAAAGTAATAACGATAAAAAAAATCTCACTAAGTCTTAAAATCAGGGAAAAAATTTATTTTTTTAAGTGAAGCAGAGACCCTGCTTTAAGCTTTATGTTTGGAAGGGATCAAATTTTGGTTTGGTTTCTATTTTTACATGAGCCATTTGCTATTGTCATGGAATGGAAAATCCATGCTAATGACAGACTTGAACATAAATAAGATTATAAACCATGCAATAAGTGCACCACAAAATTACTTTCATGGTATTTAAACATACCAAAGCTATATGCAAATCAGTAAAAAAAAAACTGCAAATTTATGATGAAAATTACTACCCATTCTGATGAAATTACTTCATATGATTATTGAATATTTTAAAATCACTTAAAACAAATTACAATAAAACTGATTCTTTCATCTTTCACTTAAAAAAATTTTAAATCCAAAAGTAACAATTGTTCTTTGAGTAACCACCACCACGAAAATACAAAAACTAATTAACAGTGAAATTTTTGAAAAACTTGGTATTTATTTTCAATAGTTGAAGTGATTGTTTTAAATTTAAATATCCAAAATTATCCACATTTGGCTCTTACATGATGAATGCTTTGTATTTTTGGCTTATTTTTGTGTTCCTTTGTTGCCACGTGTCATGCATAATTTAGCGTTTTGGTGTAACTCTGCAGTAATATTTTGGCGTCTGCTTTTGGATAACAATATTTTCTACTATTTCATCAGTAGTATAAAATATAAAGCATATTGAGCAAAAATGAAAACTTTTTTTAGAATAAATATGTTTTTATTTGATTGGATCGCTCTGCATGTGTATAATGCATAATAATAAGGCAAAAAATAATATCCACGAATCACGTGTTAAAAATAATTTTTTGGGCAAACAATAGTAATTCAGACTGTAGACCGAGAACAGGTAAAGAAAATAAATTTGTAGCATGAACAAAAAAAGAAAAAAGAAGGAAAGAAAAAAAAGCTAAAAAAAAAATCGGCGCTGATTTCAGACTTAAGCGGATTTACGGCACTCGACGATATTCATCTACCGTATTTTCGCGAATAAGCGCCGCAGCGCATACAAAAAAAAGTCAAAAAATCCCTACTGCGGCGGATATAACGGGTGCGGCAGATATAGTGTTTTTTTTTCCTTCAAGTAAAAAAAATTTTTTTTTCGAGAAAAAAGTTGAAAATACCGCCGATAGTGGCACCATATGCAGCTTCTTTCAACCTTCAACCTCAAAGGGGGGAAGGGAGGAGAGTCAGCGATTGCACTTGTAACGCACGGAAGAGCGAAACTCTGAAGCACGCACGTGGCCGAGCAAGCCCCAACGGAACGAAGGGAGATAAGCATTGTTAGCAGGAGTTGTAGGGAGAGGGGACTGACGTTTCACTATTGTGAAGGGGATAAACTCCTCCCACGAAAGTGGGTGCTCGGGAGGTGGTCAAGCGACTTGATAAGAAACTTGTTTCCTAAAATTTTATTCACTCACATCGTCCCATTTGTTGCTTTCGTTCGTGCGTCACTTGTTCTATCTTTTCGCGTTTTTTTTTTTTTCGTTGAGTGCTCATTTTAAAATGGCTCCTAAATGATTGAGTAGTTACACTGCTGCTTTCAAGCTAGAAGTTATTGCAAAGGCGGAAGAATTTGGAAACCGTCCAAAGTGGATTCCGTGAAGGAAGCGGCGCGGAAATGTTCGGCCTCCCCGGCCGTCACCATAGGAGGGATGTCGAAGAAATTGCAGCGGTTGGATTTGGCTCCCAACCACAGTTTGAAGAGTCACATGCGGCAGCAGTGGAAATCGTGGATGGCGAGCGGACTCCACGAATATACGAAGAGCGGCAATTTGAAGAAGGTTTCGTACGCGGAAGTGGCCGAGTGGGTGATCGCTGCATGGGATGCGGTGACGCCGCGCAAGATAATTTCCGACTTCACAAAAGCAGACCCGATTCCCCCAATTAAGGATGTTGTCGAAGAAGTTTGCGACGCGGACGAAGAAGAAAACAGTCCGGAGCCGGATGAAGGCCTTTCAAGGCTGTTTGCCTCGGACAGCGATTTCGATAAATTCTGAATCGCCGATCCGTAGTGGACGCGGCTCACTCAAAAAAGCGTGCAGCGCCATAAGAAGAAGGGTCCGCGTCCAGCGCTCTCTATGACCAACCGATGTCTCCTCCCCAAGAAAGAAAATTTTATAGTTAAAAATATTTGAAAATTTCTTTTATTTACATTTCGATCCGGTTTATTTGCTACTTATTATGCTTTTAAGTTATTTAATGTTGGGTGGGGCACTTTTGTGGGTGCGGCGCTTACACGGAATTTTTTTTCTTTCTGAGAATTTTTTCCGATGCGGCGCTTATACCGGGTGCGACGCTTAATCCAGAAAATACGGTAATCTTTGACTTATGTTTCTAAAACACTGCAGATGCTTCTATTTGCACACTAATCTAAAATGGCTACCTGTTTTCTATGAGAAACTTTTCATTAAACTGTTTGTTGTATATAAAAATGAAATATGGAGGATAAACTTTGATTATTTTGCCAAGATTTTATTTTTAAAAGGGATTTTTTGGATAAAGAATTTCTCTCAATTCATTTAAACAGATATCCGCCACTTTTAGTCTTAAAATGATTCAAATACTTCAAAACTATAGATGTTATACAAGATGTATAAACTGGGGACATTCATTTTAATGACATTTCATACTTTTATTTTGTTGTTTGGAGTGTTTGGAAATTTTGGTTTAAAAAAAGAAAAATATTAAAATTAAACAGATTTAAAGTTTCAAAAATTCTAGAAAGTCTGTCAATCAATTTTGAGTGTTTTAAGGGCAAAAATACTCCCCTATTTTGAGAATTTCTCATACAATACTTATTTCCATGAAAGTTTATAAACTTTCTTAAGTTTTCAAGTTTTTCAAGTTTTTACTGCAGCCATGTTATGTTGGGTTATGATCCAAAAGTTGACAAAAACAATAGCTTTTCTTTTTAACACCTTCAGGTTTGAGCATTTTGACCGCGTATCTCCCTCCAGACTGGGGGGTTTTTGTCGCTTTTTCGTGATTTTTTAAAAAATACTTCGAAAAAGTTAATGTTGGTAATTTTGATTTTATTAAATACTTCAAGAGGTTTTCTTTCATGGTGAAAGACCTATGTAAGTAAAACAACAATTAAGTAAGAAATTGTTGAAAAATGCATGTTTGGAACTTTAAAAAAAAGTTCTGCATGGGAAAATATCATTTTTGACTATAAAAATATGCACAGATTTAATTAAAAACTTACCAAAATCTAGAACAACTATTTAAAATACGTTTAATTTGCAAATAAACATAATTGAGCAAAATTTGCATTTGTATGGTAAATTGCTTTTGGTATGGTCTATCTGTCACACGCTCGCACTAACTCCTGTTTAAGCCTCGATTCTACAGTGTCTCTTGCAGTTAATTCTGATTGTGCTGTCATCTATATTTTTTCAAGAAAGTAAAAGGTTCATGGATAATATCTAAAAAGGATTGAAACGTATATAGGCTGTACTTTAATAGCTACAGTAACTCAAGCTTGACCCCGAGCTGAGCTTGGGCTTAGACATCTTCACCAAAAACGGTACCCCGAGCTGAGCCCAGTCTTAGACCGTGTAGTGTTAAATTATATACTTCAGATATCTTTAAAAAGATGTGCTACTGGGTCCACGCTTATAGAGCTTTTTTGCAACTACTTATAACATTATGAGGAGAAAAAATTATATTTATGTTAAAAATTTTAGCACTAATATATTACCAATAAATTGTAATAAACACTTCATATAAACTATGTTTCATTCTTTCCAAATAAAATATAAATAAAAATAGAAAATAACATTACCTTCGCTCATTTACAGTTATTTTGAATTTCTCACTTTTCCCACATCCAACCTACAGCAGTTTAATGAAAACAGATAACAAAATTTCATAAATACTAATACAAAAATATTACAGTTTTCATAAGCAATAGTTATGCTTTTCAATTTAATTTTTAATATATTGTAGCTTTTTCTACCATTAACCTTTTAACTGTCACGCCCGAGATAGTCTCGGGCACAGCTGGTTTTCGAAAATGTCACGCCCGAGTATTACTCGGAGTATTTTTTTTTGGAGCGCATCGTATTGTTATACCCCAATATATATCGGGAGACGTTTATTTCAGCTTCATCTCTCTGTCAAACCCGACTGTTTCTCGGGTTTGTGCTTGGAAAAGTGTTAAAAATCAAAATAACTTAATAGTTAAAGGGTTAAAAATTGAGTACAACTACAAATATGAAATAAAACAGATTGCTTGTTACATTTTAAATAAATAGGTTGTGGGCCAAAAAGTGACAAAAAATGTTGTTTTTAAATTGATGTTGGCATAGAGCACAAAAGTTGAGTAATGGGCTAGTTAAAACTTGCAAAAAATATCTTGAATATTGTTTAATATTTAACTTTGCCAATTTCACACTGAAAATCAGGAAATGCAAATACAAAAGTGATGATCAACAGCAGGCTTTGGCCCAGATCACCTGGTTCTACTGAATCTATCAAGCCCTCATGAAGATGGAGAGCCTTTTTAAAACTTTTCACCAGATCAGCCAACTGTGATGAAAAAATCATAGTTTCTACAAACCAAAGCTTTGAACTACGATGCTAGGAAAACAAGTCAAAAACTTAAGCTTTTCGTTCCGATTGCATCTGCATCTGTGAAGTTCTTTTGTTTTGGTTAACTATCTGGTTCTACCGCATGGAAAACGTTAATTTTGTGCAAACCATTATTATTAACTTTTCTTTATCTCGTATTCCATAGCAGAGGACTTGCACAAGCCATTTTGCCACATCCTATGGGTAATTTCAATACGGTCGAATGCAAGTTAAGTAAAGCTAGATTATTCATTTTTTCTAAAAATTGATTTAAGACGGAATGGATAACAATGGAGTTTTGAAATTAAGGAACGTAGATTGTAAAGTTATACAAAAGTCGGAAATGTTGCAAAATTAATGAAGACAATATTTGAAAACATTCTTAAATTTTTAGGATCAGATGAATTGTATCAGATATAGTAATATATTTGACCTTGCAATTAAATAAGCTAATTATAAGTTAAAATAATACGTTAAATGGTAACTATATTAGCTTATATCCTTTGCACTCATATTTTAGCATCATTCTTAATTTTTAACTGACGGAAGATCTGAGAAGGTTCTCAGATCAACCGGTATATTTTTTTCATGCATGACCAGGCATCACTTTTTACAGAATAGTCCAATTTTTATTATTATTATTATTATTATTATTTTTTTTTTTGGTTTTTTTGAAAGGGGAAATCTTTCCCGTGATCCCAAGGTCCAGGGTTTGGGAACGGAGTCCTGAAGAAATCGAGGAAACCATCAAAATTCATGCACACTCTAAGTGATTTGATGTTCATTATCTAGCAGCTTTTTGCTGACAGAATCGTGTAACGGTTAAGACACTGGCTTCTTGCGCGTTACGGCTAAAGTTTGAACCTTGCTCCTGTCTGTGGATTTTCAAGATGCCGAAAATCTGCTGCGTCCAAGACATATGATTACGCAACATGCAGACCACAGTTTCACTGAAAAAAGTATTTAGTCCTGATATGCCTTTTTGTTTTTAAATCTATTTCCAGGCTCCTATCAGGTTTTCCGTTTCTTCCTGTGCAAAGAAAGACAAATTTAAAAAAAAAAAAAAAAAAAGGCTTTGACTTTAACTTTGGGCGGTAAACTGCCACTTTGCGGATAAACCTGTTGGCCAGGTTTTGAGGCATATTTGGCTGAAAAACTTGTATTTTAAAAATGCTTTAATTAAATTAGCACAGAAAAAAACCCAGAAATGAACAAGAATTTGTTTTTAGTGGCAATTGCTTAAAATTTCAAACGTGTTGAAATATATCTATATATTTTTTTTAAATAGGAAAAATTTATGTGAAAAAGTGAGATGAAGCATCGTGATGGCACCATGATACTATTTCTGAAATACATTTACAATGAAAGGAATGAAATAAAAACATTCTAGAAAAAAAAGTAGAACCGACTTCGAAAATGCAGCTGAAAATTGCGCTAAGAAGTAAAAATAATTTTATTCTTTGAACACCACTGATACAACTTTCAAATACTAGTTTTGAAGTCGGTGCTGAAACAGTTAATAAAATCATTCATACCCTTTCTTCATTTACTTTTTTCAGAATAAAAGCAGTATAAATTTTTCCTTCTCAATTTTGAGTGCTTTTCCCCTCTAAATGGGGACACGAAAGATTTTATTAACTGTTTTGGCACTAACTTCAAAACTAATGTTTAAAAAGTAGCATCGATAGTGTTCAAAGAACAACATTTACTTTTTAGAGAAATTTTCAGCTGTGTTTTTGAAGTGGGTTCTACTTTTTTTCTAAAATGATTTTAGTGCGTTTTTTAATTAAATTTGAGAAATTTTTTCAACCCATGATATAAAGGTGTGTAGAAATTTCTCTGATGCCAGTTTCCAAAAGTTGACAAGTATGTAAGAAAAATTGCAATTATTACAGATAACATCCATATTGTAATCATTCAAATAATATTGCTTGTGTGCTGAATAAAGCTCTAAATTTCTGTTTTTATTAGTCCTAGTAAACTTAAGTGTAAATTATTCATTGTGCATGTATATTTGTGATTAAAGCTTTGATATGTGTTATCTGTTTACAGTGGAATCACATTTCATTTGTTCTTTTAATATTCATTATTAGGTTAATTTCTGTCCTTCAGAAATTAAAAGCAATACCTTCGACTATTATATAGCACTAGGGTTACGACTTTAAAACAAAGTACTTCTTTTATGTCCTGTGGTTGCAATTGATGAGCTTTTGTGTCCTGATTGCTCTAAAAAACTGTTGATATAGTTATGTCAAAAAAAACCTACCAGCACCAACTTGCTTGAAGTTTAGTATACTAAACGTGCAGTATTGGAGCCTGCAGTAACTACAAAAATAGTATAATCTAATATAGAATAGTGTTTTTTGTAATAGAATGCGTAGATACTTTTAGAAAACATTAGTTAAAACTATATATGAGAATTGGTGATCTTTCAGTGAAAAAATCTCCAACCCTCAATCCTTTGAGATACTTGATGGAGTGGTGGAGTTTTGGTAGAGTGATTGATTGTTTCTGCAATTCAAACAGCTACATGGAAAAAATAGCAATTTGAGATGCAAAAAACCCAAATTTTGATGGATACAAACAACCCTGGAACTCAGACTAACATTGGGAATTTGAGATTGAACAAACTCCATCCAATTACAACTTGATATAATTACTTTTAAAAAACAACTTAATTGTTTTAAGATTTTCTTCAGACGATATCATTTTCACTCTCTTAGTGACATATACATTGCCTCTGTAAACAATGTAATTTATAAATGACATGAGAGCACAAAGAGGATGCGATTTCAAAAATCTTTAAATCGAGATAATAAAAATATTGATATTAAATCATTTCAGACATTTTAAAAAGTACTTCAAACTAGTTTAATGACAAACTCACCTCTCGACTGGAAGTAATCTTATTCAACCCACGGGTAGGATGAGCTCGTTCTACACTTGAATCCAGCATTAATCCAACAACTGGCTCTTTCACAGTGGTGGGATTAAAAATATTTTTTTCAGTTCCATAGAAAACAAGAGTCCAATTTGTAAGCTTTCCTAAAAGCATATTGTTGCACATTATAGGTTTTTTCTTTTCCTTCAAATACAGAGGCATTCGTGACAAATTATAAATCTTACATGTAAACACATTCAGATGAATAAAACTTCAAGCTTTCTTAGGACAAGATTCAATTACTTCTAGACAAAATTTTAAATATAACTAACAGTGCTGCAGTGGTAAAGTTTCTAGCAAGACAGTAAGACTAAAAAGGAAAAGATAAAATTTAAATGGTTGGTATGATTATTTTGAAAACATTATTGTTGCTGTTTCTTCTCGTGGTCAGATTTGTTATTTTGTCTACATCTCTGTAAAAAGTTTGGGACACCAGAAGAAGTTGGACAAAATTGGACAAGATGGATGAAATAAACAAGATGCAAATCCACTGATTTTTCATATTTTCGACAGATAAAATTATTACTATGATATAATACAATTATAATGTAAGTATAATATATTTGTTACTGAATAAATATTTTAAAGCTAATCCTGTAACTAAAGTAAAATGATTGTACATAAAAATAATTTAATAAATACACAAAGAATATTTTAATGGCACAGTGGTACAATTAATTTAGACAAAAGTGTACAGTAAAAGTAATCAAATTTCAAAATACAAATAATCTGTTAAAATTTCCTATCCATTACCTTTATGTGAGTTTATGTGAAAGGTCTTACTTGGTTCGACTGCAATAACAAATTACAGAACAAAACTGAGTTCATTCTGAAGGTGAGGTAATGCCAGACATCAAATCCTTGATAGCACAAAAACAAACCTCCAATATTCACATTGGGAAGGTAAGTACATGTCATTATGAACATTTTGTTTACGTATGAAACTACACTCATGGCCTGACTTTCACCCTTTTGGGATGATAGTTATGAAAAAGGTTGAAAAATGAGGTGTAATGACTTATGTGAAAGAAAAGAATAATAAAATGTGAATAATGATTGAGCTCTTATATATGTCCAGTATTTGAAAATTACATGATCATATTAAGTGATATTTAGGTTATATTATTTCAATAAGACATATTTAAATACCTGGAAGAGCAGTCTCTACATTTCCGGCATTGATAATGCGAAGTTTCCAAGTCCCTCTAGGATTCTCTCCCCAAAAATGAACAGACATAAAAGGCCAATCTTTAAAAGTGCTGTCCTGTTTATCATGAGGTCGTGGCAGTAAGAGAGAAGATTTTGTTCCAGATGGAGAGATTAAAACTATATGCAGGTTTCCTCTGGGATGAAAACTGAGAGTTATATAAACTTGAACATGCTCAAGATATACAACAGAATTTCTTTTATTCTTACATGCATCGGTGCTCATACTTGTTTCCAGTTTTTCGTCATTAACGGCAGGAATTACTCTGAAAAGAAAAAATATACAATGTACTAAAAATAGAAACAGATTATTACAGGGTTTGAAAGAGCGTAGGATTACGCTAAACATGAATATTATTATTTTTCCGAGATTAATTTTTTTTAAGCTGTATCAAGACATTCTGCAACTTTTGGAAAAGTTTATCAGTCTTATATTACTTTCAATGATCATAGATTGATTTCAATGATCATCCCTTTCTCAATCTTCCTGCACTACCAGACCTGGTTGAGGATCAAAGCTGTTAAATCTCTTCTTAAAAATCTTCCAGAAATCATCAACACAGGTATTGCTTTATCACTTCCCAAATTACTGCAATGTCAGATTTAATACCTGCTTCGGATGATGATGAACAGGAAGAAATTATGGAGAATGTCCCAACAGCTGATCAAGTGATTCAAAGCATAAAAACTATAAGACAATTTTTATTTGCGAACAAAAACTAAGAAGCTAATTTGCGAAAAATTGTTTAAAAAAACGGGTTATAAATGAAACTAAATATTTAAACAAAAACATAGATTACATATTTCTTGCACTAGGTCATTGGATAAGTTTCAATTTTCAAACAATATTCCTAGATTTATTGAACTGAATGTTTTTGTTGGACGTTAATAAAAAAATAACATCATTTTTAGATCAAATCATAGGAACCTAGACTTAGGAACACAAAAAGGAAATGAATGGATTTTTTCAAAAATACTATCATTTAGGAAATGCACTAACCTTTCATTAGAATCAGAAGGTGTAATGCATATGTGTTGCTTAGGCACGGTTTTCCATTTTTTGGCTAGTTGAACCATTCCTGCAGCATCCATCAATCCATAACCAAATTTTGTACTAACTATAAACACATTAATTACACATTAAAACTATTCTCTTTGCAGAAAAAAGGTTACACATTAAAAAATGCATTTAACTTAGTTAAATTATTGCTCAAAAAGAAAATGATAATAGAAATAAGTGCAAAAGCTACATATATATATATATATATATATATATATATATATATATATATATATATATATATATATATATATATATATATATTTATATATATATATATATATATATATATATATATATATATATATATATATATATTGCTTCCTTGACAAGTCTCCTCACAAAAGTATCAAAGTAACAGTAATCTTCTTCAAACAACAGATATTGATACATTGATTGCAATGTAAACTATTAGAAAACAATGTAGAATTCACTGAAAATTGAAAATTTTATGAGTAAATCATTTTTGTTCATTTCCTAAGTAAGCTGAAATATATATATATATATATATATATATATATATATATATATATATATATATATATATATATATATATATATACACATTGATTTTTAATAGTAGTTTTGAATGAAAACATGCTTAAAAATTTGACTTCGCTTCTAAAAAATGCATTTTTTTTGTCAAAAATTTAAAACTCCTTTCTGATCACATTCATGGATAAAATGCAAATTTAAATTTTTGACAACTAAATTGCAGTTTTTGCAACAAGAATAATTGAAAAAAATGAAACTAATGCAAAAATGGAGTTTAAGGTGCGAACTCGTTTTTAAAAATCAAAATTAAGGAGTCTTAAAGGACTTTTTATGGAGTCTGATTTTTTTTTAAAGACTGAACCATATTTTTTAAAAATAATTAACTTAGCCAATTTTAACTCATTATTTAAATATAATGTAATATAATGTATTAACATAATGTTTAAGCAAAAAAAATCATCAAAAGAACGCAAGTTTAAAATAGACATATTTGAATGATAAGAAATTTAGTTTGCGGGGTAGAAAATGAAAACTTTTTGAAAAATTCTGAATTTTTAAAGAAAAATTACTTAATTTACTTGGAGGCATAAAAGCGCAATTTCAAACTAAAAAAATCATAAGAAATGAAAATCAATTTTGGTACATAGTTCACTGAAAAAGTAGCTAACCTTGCCTTCCAACACCATTGGTGACCCAATCCTTTTCATTACGTAATGGTTCGTACTGAGAAGTTAAAACAATTAGATGTTGCAAATCTCTCCATGTCAATTTTGGACTGAAAATGAAAGTACGTCTATGCTAAGTAAATGATATGGAAATACATTTTTATGTAAAGAATTTCAACTTAAGTGAACATACCTTTACGTTACTCTAAACTAATTGAAAAAGTTCATCACATATAAATGTATTTTTTAAACAAATTTGAAGTCTTGTGAACTATTCAAACAGCATTTGAAAAACCAAAGTTGAAAAAAAATCAACACTACGACAGTACAATACTGTGGAAGAGACATTCAAATGATTTAACTAACTTGCTAACTGGTTTGCATTTGGATTTTAAGACGTAACTTTTTGAAAAACAGCCAAAATATAATGTTTTTATTTTTTGCTTACAGCATATGAAAAAACCTTTAAAATGACACTGTACTTATGAAGTTTGATGAACTATTAAGGAAGTTATACCCCCCCCCCCTGGAAAAAAATTAAGAATTACTAAAGATGACAGTAATATGAAGTGTTCATTGAAGAGAATTAAGGGACAAAAATCCTTACTATTCAGAAAAAAAAAGAGTGGTATGAATTGAGTATCTGATTGCATGGGTGGCATTGGACTGCATCACAACACCTTTTAATGAAGGTTAAGTAACCTTCATAATATTTACTTGTTTTTTTTTTTTTTTTTTTTCATGAAAGGCTTGAAAAGAAAAGTAAGCATGAAAAAGCATTGCCACATCTGTACCATGATAAGATGCACCACACACAATACACAACTCAAAGCATAATTAAATTCTCAAATATATCATTATTAATTAGTCAGTCGTTAGATTAATTGTTGAAAAAATCTCTTTGAAGGTTTTTGAGCAATGCCAAAATTCAGCAACAGAGCAAATGTATTTGACAGTTTGAAATTACTATCAAAGGTTATTTATAGTAATTTTTGAGTGCTTAAAAGATATGTTTTCTTTTGACAGGTTTCTTTTAACTAAAACCCTATGAAAGACAAAATTACAAATTTTAATGCCTTTCAAAATATGAACTCAAGGGCAAAAGTATTTTATGAAAATCAAAACTTGCATATTGTTTTTTCTTTTCTTTCTTTGAGAAAAAGAAGCATGCAATGATTGTTGTTCTAACTTGTGACACTAAAAATGTAAGAAGATAGAGGCAATGATTAAAATGGATTACAACTACCAGATAAAAGAATCAAACGTTTTTATGAAAAGAAAATTAATAATGATTATTTTAAATTTTAAAATATCAGCAAAATTTTAAGGTTTTGGTTACAGATGGATTGAAGCTTTGAAAAAACACAGCAAATATTTTTACTGTCATAAAAAAGAAAACTTTATACCTAGCTTTTCAAGACTCTGTTAAAGCTTTCTTACGATTAAAAAAAAAAGTTTCATGAATGTTAAGAATTTTGTAAAATGAGGATGAGTTGCCTATCTACATCAAGGATTAATCTTTTATCTTTGTTTATTTGTATTAAGGATAAATCTTTGATTTTTGTTTCTATCTTTCTTATCCAAATCAAAGTCCAGTTATGATGCAGTATAGCAAAAAGAAGACTTTTTATTGAACATTCTTTTCATGATACCAAAGTTACTTTTAAAGTCAGTTTCAATTAACATGATTCACTGCTTGATTTATTATGTGAAATTTCTTGTTCGAAGTTTTAAATGAGTCTTCAAACTGTTCTTTATCAATTATATCGCTGTCATTTCAAGAAGACAGCCGAAAGATATTGGCATGCTTTCTAGAATTTTTAAATATATCTTGTACTTTTTATAATAAAAAACAATACTTTGTTTCTGCGAAAACTTAATTCAAATATAATTTAGCACTTTTAATGCAGAAGCATATAAAACTATAAGTTCAATCAATTATTTTTCTCAAAAAAATTGAAGTAAAAGCAAATTATTTTTCATGGTTAATTTCATAGTGTCTAAATGTTTCTTTTATGTGTATTATTTATCTCTATTTACAGCAGTCTTCTAATTTTATCTTACATTTTTTCCCATATAACAAATAAAAAAGTGAAATTAATGTGCTTACTTAGCTTCCAATGCAAGTGCACAGATACCTGCTGCTATAGGTGCAGACGCTGATGTTCCAGTATGCATTCTAGTGCACAGATTAGAAGTGTTTGGTTTCATGCCTTTCCGAAGCTCTTCAAAATAAGAAAAATCAACATCCACTGTAACCTGTAGAAATTAAATTTTCAAAAGCTTTCATAACAATTTCCATAAATTGTCAAAAAAAAAAAACTTTTCACACAAATTTGTCAAAAAATGGCTGACAGCCATAAATGAAGAAAATAACTAAATGCAATGTCAAACTTCTCATTATTCAACTAAATATAAAAGCTTATTTGATTTCCATTAACAATATGTGGAAACATTTTACTTTTCTCTACAATAGTTTCATTTTACTTGTCTGTCAGGGTTACCACTCAATTCTGGGGAAAAAATTAGCAGTGTTTTCTCTATATGAATATGCAAACAACGAGCAGGGGCCAATTATTGTAAAGAAAAATTAATATCTTGATAGTTTCATTACAGAAAAATAAATAAATACATAAAACTTAAGTGAAAAAGAGTTTGTTAAAACTAAAGTAATAATATGGTGACTGAATATTTACATTTAAATTTTAAATAATAAAAATAAAAAGACTTCTTGTTAACCTACAAAATGCAATAGTTAAGCAGAGCAAAAAATACGACGAATCTCATGCTATCTAAATTAAATTTACTATAAACTAAAATTGCATGTTGATTAAAAAAATAAATAATTTTTGCTAATATAACAGACATTTTTAAATTTCTACTTTAAAAAAAACCTTTAAAACAAATGCTTTTTTTTTTTTTTCTCTTTTCCAGTTCCTATATTTAAGCATTGATCTATGAAATTTCTGCTGACTTTACAGTTATAAGTTTTGTTTTCTTTCTGCATCAAGTCAATTTGTAATGCTTCATTGCAATTGTTTGACTTTTATTTTTCTGCACATTCTTCTCTTTCTCTAAAGCTTTGTGATGTCTCATACATGTTTAGTATACAGTTAGAGAATAAATATTTTGAAATTGGAATAATTAACACTTAACCATAAAAGTGTGTAAAATCAAATTCTGTTCTCAGACTCATCAAAGAATGATAAATATCTTTAAAAATGCAAATCCATGTTCTACAGTAGCAATGCCATGTGACACAACTTCCCTAAGATCAGGACATTTTTCCGACTTTAAAACATTACAATAGATTAAAAAATATGAAATTTTGTTTATTAAAAAATTAATAAAACTGTTTTTTTTTTTTTTTGTATTCAGTCTGAACTTTTCCACAAAACTACTGATTCGACTAGCATATTCTGAGTATGATTGAAAGAGATAAACTTTCTCAATTTAAGTCGCATAGATCATGGATAGCTCGATTCCATCTTTGAAAAGTGATGATTAACAGAAATAATAATTAAAAACGCATCTTCTAGAGCAGCTGGAGTTGAATCAGGCATCAAAAGACTCAAAGCTTTCTGGGGAGTGCATATTACCCAGTTTTATTTTTATGTGACTTTCATTAGTAGGTATATTAATTATTCAGTCAATTGTCATTCTTTTGCAAACATAAGCAGCCACACATGGCAAGAAAAGGGCAAAGCCTCCGAAGTATACAGCCAAAGGCAATGAAGTTCAAGGGAGCGACATAGTACAGTGTACACCAAACATCTGCCGCAGGCAGCAAATCTAGCCGCCTACCACGGCTAAAACTAAAGATATTCCTATACAAAATTTTTCATCCAATACGATTTTTTGACCATAGAAATGGTGAGAAATTAAATAATTAGCACATAAGATAGAATCAAGAAGATGCAAAAAAAAAAAATAAATAAATAAAAAGAAGCAGCTAAATAAAACAATCTAATAAAGGAACATATCAAAAATGCAAAAAATGCTCACCAGTTACTTTCTGTTTAACCAATCACACAAATACAGTGGAGTATTGACAAAAAGTGATATTTTCAACCTGATCTTACACTGGATTTAAAATTGAAGTCATTAACGTAAAATAAATTTGATCCATATTATATCCTCTTTCATGCTTCAAATGAAAGAAGAAAGCACACCTCACAATTCTAAAGTTGTAAGACTATTAAAAGAATAAAAAATAAATTAAGTTGCTATGAGACGATTTGACACACGGTCTCTATAGTAATGCCATAGACTGGGAGTTTTCTTTTGTAGCCAGTGGCTACTAACGCATGAAAATTTGGTAGCCATTTAAAATGCTTGGTATCTACAAGAAAAAATTTCAGCTCCTGCGTGCAGCTCACTTCAAAATTAATCACCATCCAATAATTTCTTATATTGACTTAATAGTCAATATAAGAAATTATTGGATGGTGATTAATTTTGAATTACATAAAAAATATCTTATATTTGTGATAATTTCTTTTTACATAATTAAAGAAATTGTTGCTATGATTTATTATTTAATGTCACTTGTATTAAAGAAATCATAACGATAAAGTCAGAAAAAATCAAAATCAGTGGAAACATTTCTTTTTAAAATTAAAAAATTATTTTCATACATTTTGATAGCATAAACAAAATCTAGTTTTAAATATTATTCAGCAAAACCTTGGACGATCAAATTTGATTGATACCTATCAACATAAGTTTTTACTACTTAAATGTTTCCGAAAATAATGAACTACCAATAATTCCATAACAATTGAAATTAAGTTTAAAAAAATGACTTGTTAAAATTAATATGAAAATTAACCCATTTAATCCAGTATGCATTAAAATCATTTCCAACTTTCAAAATAATCAGAATATTTACATGATGCAAAAGGTTTGAGATTTCCACACACACACACAAACACGTCATTAAATTTTCAATAAATACTGTGTAATGTTTGGTATTTCTTCAACAGTAAAGGCTGTTTTCTTTTTAAGCGCTGGAAACAATGAAACTCCATATTAATGAATTGAAGACTTTAAAAAAATTATAAAAATTAGTACAATCCTCAAAATAAATCAAAACATTGTAGAATAAAAATAAAAAAAATGAGAAGTAATTTAAAGCAATGCATATGTTTTATTCATTAAAAAAATATTTTCAGTAAATTAATTGTTCATTTATATCCTTATTCTCTATTATCTAATATTTTAAAATAATGGCGGAAATTAGGAATTCAAAAAGTATGAAGCTAAAATGTACGTCTAGCTACTGAAGTTGCCCGATTTTAGTGCAAATTTCGTGATGCAGAAGATTTGATGAATGAAAGGATCGTTTATGATTTGTAGAAATGTGAAAATTTCCATTTCAAAATGTTAAAAGCTGTTTGAATTACGAATTTAGTAGTGTATTTGAGAACAGAAAATAAAAATCGTTCCTTTGGAGAGGTTCACATTAGCAATACCTGAGACAGCATATAAAAGGGAGAAGAAAAACTGATTCAAATGCTGAGAGTTTTTGGTAAAATAAATACCATTATGCAGGAAAAACACCTAAATATATTATATCTCAGAATGGGTGTTGCTTTGACTTCTTATAGCCAACTGCAGGAGAATTTTTAATCACCCTTGTGGCAATCGGCACAAAAATCTTAGTTCGCCATTTGGCAAGTGGGGACCGCTAATTTGCACCTTTACTCCATAACCAGTCTTCAATGAAGGGCATGTCCTTTTTGTCAGAAATTATAAGAAACGTAGCAAGGAATTGTTCTGTGGAGCCAAGGAATTCTGTGATGAAATTATTCTTAAAAATAAAATATATAGCATTCAATAGATCAAATATATTTTTAAATATTTCGAAAAAAAATAGAATTAAAGTTTAAAGATATTTCCACATGATTGCTTGAATCCACTTGGGTGTTACTCCATCTCCCTGCAGTGACGCTACTGGGTGTCATGGATTAAACGCAATCTGAAATATTGGGAAAATTTCAAAATTGTAGCATTTATATTTTTTATAAACTCTTAGACCATACTGGTGCCATTAATCAAATGGGTTTTTACTGGAGCAGAAGACCCTCCCTCCAAATAGTGATATTACTGTGTTTGATAGATTAAGTATAATTAAAACTTGGTGAAATTGTTCAAACCTGAAGTATTTTTATCTTTCATAAACTAATAAATTTCTTTTGTGTGTCATCCTAGAATTGTGTCCCTGGAGTTGTTCACATTTACCATTTACTTGTTGTTGTGCTCAAGGATATGACAGTGGCTCAGGGTTGTGTTCAGTTAAGAATACTTCAAAAAATGGAGACAATGAACAGAGTTGGAAGCATTATCATACAGTTCAGCATCATGATTAAGCTTAAGCTGAATTATGGTGCTATGAAATTGTTTAGGAGCACAAAATTTTTGCTCTCATTTTATTCTCTCTTGTCCCAGGCGGTTGGAAATTATTGAAACAACTTGCTTCGTTAACTTTGCAGAGACTTTCTGAAATTCATTGGAGTGAAAGATTACAAACTTTGTGAATAATTATTCAGCACTCTCCTTCAGTTTTATACATACTCCTGGAAGATAAAGTACTTGTATTTAATTCATCAAATCAGCCACGTCCCCCCCCCTCCCCCGATTTTGGAAAATCAATGCATTTCATGCTGACCCGTCTGTCTTACTTGGATATTATAACTCTTGTTCTAACAAACATAGCTCAGAACAAATTTTCTTATGAAAAAAAATAGCCTTATCAACAAGCCTTTCATCTTCAGATTATCAAAAAATTTCCTTTAAAAAACATGCATATCTTATTTACAGCACCATAAAAATGGGGTCACAAAGACTGGGTGAAACACCTTCGTCAGCATTCTTTCAATCCCACAATACCTGTCCTGACCCCTTACTTCCAGTTACTGCTGTTGCAACAGAGATACACACACAGAGCAGCAAGCACACTACCAAGGAATACAGTTTAGTGGCTTTGTAGCTCCAGTTTAACTTAAAATTTTTGAAAATTATAAAAATGTAAACTCTTGTTCTAATTAACTTAGAAGCTTTAAACAAACTACATTTTGTGTAGAAGAAGGGCTTTTGATTGATTCATAATATCAAGAAGCTCAAGAATGTTTTAGTCTGTAATTACTGAATTTTTAAGAAAAATTTGCTTAACCTTTTGGATCCGGGCTGTTCATATAGAAATTTTTCTTTTGATCCAGGTAGTACGACAGTTTAACCACAGACTTCTTTTCCATTGAAAAGAGAAGGTATAAACTGTCATACCAGACGTATGAAACCTTGAAAAAATCCCCGGCTCTAAAGGATTCGAGAGAAAATTTCAACCCCATCCTCTAAACTAGACGAGACTTATGGTACAACATGTGTACCGCCCGGTTCCGAAAGGTTAAAAAAGACAAGAGGAAGTACAATAGTTTTGAAAGAGCATTTCATGCACCCTGTTTTAGAAAAAATGCAAGTTAGATGAATTTTTATACAAAAGAGAAACCTTTTTTTGTATAAAACTAAGATCAAATTAAGAATTTTTGTACTATAATTGAAAATGCATTCAAAATAAACTTGTTAACTTGAATGTGTTAGAACTATTTTTAATTAATTTACACTTGAGTTATACATAGTATTATTGTTAAAGCAAAATACTTAGCAGAACTTTTGCATTATAGTTGAAAATTTCTTAAAAATAACTTCCATAAATTTTAAGAAAATTATTTTGGTCATAAATGAAATACTTGCATGCACTTACTATGTTTTGATCCCGGCTTAAAGCACCACTGCTATATGTAGTTGTTAAAGTAGAGGAACATTCTTCTAAATACCATGGTTTTAAACCACTTTGTGTAGCACTGCTAACCGATATAGTGTAAATTGAGTTCGTGTAACCATCACAATTGCAATTATCACTGTGCCGTCCACCATTTCCTGAAGCCCAAACATAAATTGATCCTAAGCCATTACGACCCTAAAAGTGTTATATAAAATATAAATGTTTGAACCAATTGTACAACAGCAAAAATACATCAATACATAAGACACAAAGAAATCAGATGCCCTAGGTAATTAAAATTTTATTTTTGAACATTCATGAGAAAGTATAAGCAATTATTTCAGGTATTTGTTTACAACAGGGGTCGGAAACCTAAATCGACTGAAGATCTACTTTCCAAGTTTGTTGTGAGCACAAGATCAACTTTGTGGGGAGGGGGGCCATGATGCATATACTATAGATTTAAACGGATGTGTTGTACACATGGATAAATTGGGACTATGCCAACTTCAAATTGTGGGTAAACTCTAATCAAAAAGGACTTTCATACTTTTTAAGTGGAGGCATTGAATGGCTAAAATAATGTTATGTTAACCCACATCCATATATTTTCCGACACAAATATATTGCTTGTTTTAAAATTAATATAATAATGATTATAAAAATCTCCAGTGACAATAAAAAGTTTAGAAACTCTTCAAATAACTTTTAATGAGGACACTCAACCAAATTATGTTCAGACAAAAAGTAAGGTTCGAAATATTGCCAAGATCGACTCTAAATGGGCTCGAGATTGACAGATTATCTACCGCTGGTTTACAACACAGCAACGAGCATTTTCCTCCTTTCCCCTTTTCTTGATTTAGAATGCATCTTATTTTTTTAAGGAAACAAATGTCCATATAATTTAAAATTTCAGTAAACCTTTTGTAATGAGTAACCAATAAGTGCCTCTATAATTTTCTATTGAAAAACTACAAAAATATTTAATGATTTATATATGAGCAAACTATCATTTATGAAATATCAATTTTCCAAAATAAGACATAGAGATACCATACCAGAAACTATCTTAAAATATTGAAAATATTTCAAGGAAATGAAAGAGAATTAGAACTTTTTGCACTCATTCTGTGTGCACTGTGTGCTCACTCAAGTGCAGTAAATTTTTATGAAAAAAATATACTAACCGATTAACTAAAAGCAATGTCCATTTAAGAGATGTTTCTGTACAAGTACAAAAAATAGATGACATTTGAGAGATAGGTGTATGACAATATTTAAATTAAATGTTACAAAGAGGTCAATTATTGGCCAATTGCAAAATTTTTATCAATGAGAAATTAGTGCCATAAAAGCAGTAATTTAAAAATCTCAAAACAAAAACATATTTTGTGTTTTCTTCTTGGGTAAGAGATGTTCTTAAAAAATGCTTCCTGCAAAAAAACCGATTTTGTCACCTTTTGTAGAATTGTTACTTGGAGCAACTGGAAATACACAAATATATTCACATATTATGCTTGGCAAGACACAGTGCTTACTATTATTACACTTTACGGTGGCTCTTGTATTGTAAAAGAACTACCTTTACCAGTTTTTTGTAATTAAAATAATGTATTCATCTTTGGTATTAAAATGTACTCATAACATTCAATTTATATTTACAAAAGAGTTTCAACAAAGATCAGCAAGTTAAAAATACTTTTGATATGCCATCTTCAAATGCAGCTTTTGCCATTTGACCTGGACCATCTACAGTTTTCCCATTATCTTCAGGACCCCATGAGGCACTATAAATATGGATATGATTTGGTTTCAAGCTTAAAGCAGTAGCTTCAATATAATCAGTAACGGCTCCATCTAACATTCTAACACCTGGACCAAAAAAAAAAGAAACAAAAATTAAATAAGAAAGGAAAACGTTACTTTAATTAATTTATTGAAGCTAGAATACATTGTCACCTCAAAGCAACAGTAATACATCTTATTGTAGAAATAACAGTAAGATATCCTACTGTTGTTCGGAGGTAAAGACATATTCAAATCCAAAACAAGAATGCATTATCAGTTCTCACAATACTAATTAACTTTCCAAACAAATAACGCACCAACTTGAAGATTGAAAAAAAAATTTTTTTTTTTGGATTATTGATAAATGTTGAAGCAATAAATCTACTAAACATGCTTAAGGTGATCAGACGTCTTAGTGTCACCTTTTAACTCACTGTCCTGCTGTGACGTTAAAATTCTGCTTTTTCGTTCAAGTTCTGTCAAGCAAGAAAAAACAAATAATCTAGATTTTTTTCAATGCTTTTGCAGTTATTTACTGTCAAGAATGATAATGACATCTATAAATATAAACCTTATTCAAGAAAAAAAGGGAACTAAAACAATATAAGGTAGATACAAACCTCCAATGCTAGAATTATAAGCTACACCAACTCCACAAAACTCATTATTAGCAACAGCTGAAACTTCTCCAGCACATCTTGTACCATGTCTGTAATATTTATGGATACAAATAATTATACCCGATAGAAATATATTATTTATAATTTGCTATTATTATTTTAAAGAAAACTGAAACAAAAGGGGAAAAAATTACTCTTCATCAAAATGACATTTTAATGCAAATTTTGTGCTTATGTACATGCAGTATGCAGGTGATTAGGCACTGGAGCAATGTTGCGGAACTGCTCTTCTATACAAATTATTTCCCTTCACAAAGTTTTGATTACAGCCCATTAAATTATTTCCCATTGGCATTCTAGTACAGAAAATTTTACAAATCCACCCCTGATTCGGAAGTACAATATAAAATGAAGAAAAGTAAAATTTATGGCACTTTAAATGTAAGAGAAAGAGCTGCCTGATTTACTCAACGCAATTATGTGCAATTCTCACCATTGTAAAAAGATATAAACTTATAAACATCCAAACTGGACAGATAATCTGTAAGGACAGATAATCAAAATTATTCAGACAATCATTCAACACAACAAATATTTAACAATTGGACAGATAATCACAACAGAAAAAATTACATCTGCCACTTTTTACCTTTAGTATTGCATTTTTGGAAAACTCTACCCTCAGCTTCTGATAAATCTTTGTAAGAGGTGGCTGCGACCAGTGGTTGGAAAAACTACATTTATTTTGTAGCGAGCTACAACTACTTTGTTTTAAATGTAGTTAACTACAACTACTTTTTCAAAAACGTAGCAGCTACAAACTACTTTTGAAATGTTGTCGCTACTTCGCTACTTTTTAAGAAATAAATTTTTTAAAAAAGCATACACAGTTTGAGGATTGACCGAAAAAATTTGAAAAATAGTTTAGATTAATAAATTAACTTATTTGGACACTTATAATACAAGGAATTTTTCTACTTTTTTTTTTACTCTAATTTGTCCTTTTAAGAATTCCTTTTACAATTTTACGAATATTTGCCGCAAGATATAATTCAAAAGTTGAAAGATTGAAAAATTTAACCTTCAAATTTCTAATAATTTCTTGCCAGGGAAAGTTTAGGATTATGAAAATTATTTGTCAGAACATGAAAATTATAATGCCAAATAAATCAATGACTTCAAACAGATAGAATGTATGGCGTCAAAATGATGTATCTAAGATCAGCTCACATGTTAATAGTTCTGTTTTCTGGTTGCGTCCGCTAGTGCTTTCGTGCAAAATTTGCACCTATCAGGTTCAATTAAACCAGATTCGAAAGAATTTCTTTCTTTCTCTATTTTTTTTTTTTTAATTTTTTCATTCATTTATTTATTTATTTATTTATTTATTTATTTTAAAGTAGTTTTCAGAAATCGCTACAAACTACTTTTTGTTTGTATCGTGCTACTAAGTACTCTACTTTTTTTAAAAAGTAGTGCGCTACACTATAAACTATTAAAAAATGTAGCTACTACAGTAGTTTCGCTTCTTGTAGCGCGCTGTAGTTTCTAACAAAGAGTAAGTATAATTTTTCTTAGAATTTTTTAAGCATTTTTATTTTTATAGGATTTGTGATTCAAAATTCAAGTTTTTGGAGAATCACCCATAATTGAAATTCATAAAAGTAAAGGCACACAGCCTGTGTGCATGATATTGCAGCATTAAATGCAGTAGTGCACAGCACAGCATTTGATTGTACACTGGTAAAATATTGATATGAAATAACAAATGCCATTATTTGCCCCTGCAATTGGCCCTCTTATACCCAGCTGGACTGCTTTAGAGGAGACAACAGTAAAAGTAATATTTCATTGCTCTGAAATGAACAAAATTGCATAGTGATACAGCTGTCCTTTTTCCATAATGCACTTATACAGTAAATATTGTTGTGTTTTCCCTCTTCTCCTAGTAAGAAACATACTTATTGTCATCATCATCTTTGGGAGTAGGATCATCATCAGAATCATTTATATCCCAACTGGCATCTTTGTCCTGGAAGAGATAAAATACTTCCTAAATGTCCTCAAATCTGAAAATATATTTAGCTAAATAATATATAAATATATATATATATATACCATAAAATGGGGCGGTTGGAACACTTTTCAACTTTGAACATAAAAATTATATATATATTTGAAGATTTTCTTTCAAAGTTGATTTTCTGACAAGAAATTTCAGTCTGGATTAGTTCATACAATTTACTTTTAATTAAAAATATAAATAATTCTCAGAAAAACCATTACATGCAATCAACCAAGCAATTTACTTACAGTACTAATTAATTTTTATTGCTGGTTGAATTGCATCAAAACTGGGGGGCTCATGCTGAATTATTTTGGTAGTAATATCTTAGTTTTAACTGTAGTATTCTGGCAGAAATCGAGGGGAAGGGGGATTAATTGAAAGTTTAGTTTTAAAAAAAATTCAAACTATCTTTTGTGACATTGTGATGCAATGTGACCTTCTTTGATGACGTTGGGAGAAGAGGTACTTTCCCCAAACAATTTTTGAGCTTTGAAGTTATTTTCGATGATGTTAATGGAAGATAAAGGTTGGGGTCTAAAAAAAGTCATGGCGAGAAACGCATTGTGACTCTGCAACTTAGGAGAGGGAAAGGAGAGCAAACAATTCGCTACAAGCCTCAATACAACTATGATTTGGGAACAGGATAATAATTAAAATGAACTTTTAGAAGTCTGATTTTATATTTCGTTTGTTTTCCATTTCTTTGAAAGTAAAAACTGAAGGAATGAAATCGTTTTTCTTTTTCTTTCATTTTGTTATCCGTCTCGGCGATTTCATTAAGACGGAAATCTGTCTTTAGACGGAAGATCTTGCAGCCATGATATATATGTGATTTATTTTGTTTTTCTTGTTATCAAAAAATATTAAATTTCATAATTGAATAATGAAATCCATCTCAATTTATAGATATATTTTTATATATACGTAAAATTCTAGTTCGGGTTAGGCATTGGCTGACAGGAAGGAAACAAAGAGTAGTTATTAGGGGTAAAAATTCTAAATGTAGTGAGGTTTTAAGTGGGGTTCCCCAAGGATCAGTGTTAGGTCCTCTTTTGTTTATTATTTTTATGAATGATAATCATGAAAATGTTTCTGGAAACATGAATTGTTCTGCTGATGATGTAAAAATTATGGGGTTTGTAGAAAATCCAAAAAAAGTAAATCAGCTACAACAGGAAATGGATCATATTATTAAATGGGCACACAAGTGGGGTATGGCAGTTAATGTTGGGAAATGTCAAGTGCTGCATTTCGGTCATGGAAATAAGCATACAAGCTATTATTTACAGGGTTCAGTTGTTGGTAGGGCAGATAATGTTATGGATCTAGGTGTCTTAATAAATCAGGATTTTAAGTTTAGTCAACAGTGCAGTATAGCTAGTAATAAAGCAAATAGGATGCTTGGGTTTATTAATAGATCTATTTCAAACAAATCTAAGGTTCTTCTGCCTCTATATATAAGTTTGGTAAGACCTCAATTGGAGTACGCTGTTCAATTTTGGTCTCCTTATCTGAAAAAAGATATTTATTTATTGGAAAGGGTACAAAGAAGGGCTACAAGGTTAGTAAATGGATTTTCTAATTTAGACTATGATTTCAGACTTAGAATGCTTAATATGTATAGTCTTGAGCAAAGGAGAATTAGAGGAGACATGATTCAGTTGTTTAAATTTATTAAAATGAATGATGTTACGGGATTAGATTTTTGCACGGAAAGCAGAAAAAGGGGTCATTGTTTTAAGCTGTTTAAATCTCAGGCTCATCTGGAAATTCGAAAAAATTACTATTTTAGCAGGGTAGCGGGAACTTGGAACAGTTTATCGGAAGGGGCGGTAAGAAGCAATGGAGTAGATGGCTTTAAGAGGGCCATTGATCTTCATTGGGGTCTTTAATTTGACTAGGACCAGCCCAGTTGGGCCTGCTGCTGGTTGTTGCATTTGTATTTGTATAAATAGTACCAAGTGCGAGAAAAACAGAAAGAAAAAAAAGTGAATTACATAGTTTTGTGCTAAATCAGGATGATTTCCTTGTATTCCATCATCTAAAATGCTGATTACTACACCTTTTCCGGTAAATCCTTCTCTCCAAGCAGGGATCACATTCATGTCATATCCTCCAAAGCCACCCTCATGCTAAAAATAAGTAAAAACAAAGTTAAAAATTTGACAACAATTGCTGATTTGGTTTTATTCTTTTCAATTTACCATTATTTTATATTTTTATCTATTATTATAGGTATTTATTAGCACAAGGAGAACAGAAGCCTTTGCAGAGGGATATACAGTAGCATATGGATATGTTTCAAAATACGCCGAAAACAGTGGTGTAGTGGTTCAGACGCTGGCCTCTCACGCCTAAAAGCGCAGGATCAAACCCGACTCCAGTTGGTGAATTTTCATGAATCAGAAAATCTACGGTGTCCATGTCCTATGATTATGCAGCATGTAAAAGATCCCTCCAGAACTTGTTTGGCTTATAGTATCTCTTGGAAAAATTAAATTTCTAGTGCAGTTTTGCATTGAACACAGCTCAGGAGCCTCCATCAAGTGGGGAAGCTGGGCGTCAAAATTCTCGTGCCAATGGCATTTTGTTAATGGTGGCACCACATGAAAGAGTGGATGCCGGTCTTAGGGAATGCACTAGGTCTGCAAATGGCAAGAAGCTAAACACAGCCCTATTTGAAAACAAACAAACAACATGTTTCAAAGTATAAAATCAAAGCTTATATTTTGTTACTGGTTATTATTCCAAAGAATATATTGAGCCATGAAACAAAACATAATAGACTTGTTGAAAACTCACATAATTTTAGGGTTTTTAATGTTTTCTTTTCATTTATTTTTTTCAATCAAGAATTCGAAATTTACCAAAATTCTGAAATGTGAAATGGTACTTTTATTAATATTATTTCAACTAGAACCATCTTTTTTAATTTATGAGCTAATGTTTAGAAAAGTGCCAATTTGAGTCCCAGGTGAATTTTCAGTAGTATTTCAATAACCAGTAAATAATTTTCCCCAGAAAGAAGATAAGGTTTTGCTTTCATTTCATCTAATAACATCAGAAAAAAAAAAAATTTCTTCCGAAAATATTGTTTTTATATATCAAAAATCAGATCGGTAACGTGTCCCAAGAAGCAAAGCTTAGCATGCAAACAGGTCATGCGCACTTTCTAACTTCTCAAAAAAACGCACTTTAACAAAAAACGATTCTATTTTTACCCCTTTGTTAATATTTTACTTCATTTTTGTTTTAATCGATTTCTGATTTTCTAGCCGATGCGAAATAAGCGTGTCCCTAGTTCCGTCGTCAGAGCGGTAACAATAACTTCCGATCTATGTTTAGGCTCCCAAAATCATTTCCTGCACCTATACCATGTAATACTGAGTACCTGGTGGGATGTTTTATCGCATCGTATTAAAAAATTTGCATTTCTGCATCTAAAATTGTAGGTAAGATTTTTTAAAGAGATTTTATAAAATGTGTGTCATTTAAGTCATCAGATCTGTAACACGCGCTAAAATGCGCAGTTTTTATTTTAAAAATTATTTTATATATAAGTATAGTCCTTTATTACAAGTGAAAAACCACGTGTTTGATTTTGGTTTAGCGCGCTGGACTCGGAAAAAAAAAAAAAAAAACTTTGTCAGTTTGTCAGATCGGTAACATTGAAAAACAGCGAATATGTTACCGAATTAACTCACACGTTTCAGAATTATTAAAAAGCAAAAATCGTAGGTTTTAGCCATATATATTGAATATTTTTGTTCTTAAAAAATGAAAAGCAATTAGTTTTAGTACAATTGCTTCATTTGTAGTTTGTATGACCTAACAATAGAAGTTAGTAAAATAAGAAAAATTGACACAGCAGAAATTAAGTTAATTAATTATTATTATTATATTTATTTATTTTTTAGGGTATTCAATTTCTCATAACTTCGCTAAATAACTAGATAATAACTAGCATGCTAAATTTGAAATTCTGATCAAGAAATTAAATTTCCTGCAACTAATTAAAGAAAAGCAAGCAGCAGAGTTATGTGTTGAAAAAGTTGAAGTTGTGTGTTGTTTCAAAACAAAACAAATGTTTTATTAGCTTGGATTTGGTAATCTTATAATTTATTTTGTCTAAAAACCTAATCGCTCATTTTTATTTCCAAGAAATGCTTTTTTATCATGAAATTTGATTTTATAGCTAATGTATATATTTTAATATAATTATCTTAATTCTATGTTAAAAATGCAAGGAAATTATATCATTTTTAGAGATGTTAATGAAGACTGAAAGCATAAACTCAAATATGTAGCTCCTATTAACATCAGATCAGTAACACTCATCAGATCTGTAACGGCTTAAAAGTGAGTAATCTAAGGAGGGGGTAAATAACTTCCTTGACCTCCCCCCTTTTATTTTCTTGCATTTAGACCCAATTTAGACTTAGAATCCAATATTAATTTTTTTCTGCAAAAAAAATTTTTTATCAGAAAACTCCAACTTCAAATTGGCACTTTTCTAAGTATTGGCTCTTATGCACTAACTTACACCATCACTAAATTCTCTAGTGGTATTAGTATTGTATAATGCTACATCACCCCCAAGGATCCCTTGTTCCTATCATATGGTGATCTACCAATTAGGGATTGATCGGTGTATAATACTACAGTTTGTTTCTTTAAAATAGGTGCATCACAATCGAAACCTTTGCATTGTGTCTGCACAAATTACACTACGTTAAAATGATTCCTTGTCCAGGTCAGTGAGGAAACTTGAATACATGCAAACTATTCTCCTAAACATATTTGCCAAACTGATATCAAAAGAGGCTTAAAAATTCCATTGGCAAAAGGTTTTCGACTGACTACTTGCCATGCCGTATCTGCTAATCAAGGTTTTATTCCATCAGCATAACTGATATTGCAGTCAAAAAGCACAGGTGACTACCAGAAAGAAAGAAACAGTGAAGCCTTTAAAGAATAGTTCCTAGACTTACTACGAGCATTAAAAGAGCTATGTGTCACCGTAATAGACTATGCCATTTACCATTCTAGGTAACTTTAATAATTATTCAGGGGCTTTATCGAATCCTCAAATCAGCCTGTTACAACACTTCATAAAATTATTCCACTTTAATGCTTTTACTGCTGTAACACACAAATTTCTACATTTAAATAGCAACTGCAGCTTGGTACTTTTGCTGTAAAAATAATTTCAGTTAAGTGTTTAACCAGATATGTAATATTAATGAAAATTTAGTTAACTTTCAAAATGAACTTAAATTTTTAAAAATGGTGGAGTTCTGTTACCAAAACACTAAAACAAAAATAAATAAAATAAAATAAAAGTTGAATGACTGAAGTGCATAATATTTTGGCTAATTTCCCTTATTCCACCTGTTCAATTTTGAATGTTTAAACTTTGAACCAAAAACCAGAATGTACAAAATCTTTACAACTACATAAACGAAAACCACATTTTAAAAAAGTTTTAAATGTAAAAAATCAATAAGGTAACAAGCAAATAAAACTACTAACAAGAAACCATTGATCAGAATAAAGAGGATCTTGAAAATCAGGAAAATTGTTTTCTACACTTCTCTTGACTCTTTTTTTCACTTCTTGTTGCTCAACCCATATCACCTAAAAATATAAAAATCACAGAAAAATAATGAGGCTGCTTTTGCAATGACTTAATTAGTTTATGTGCATAAATATATAATTAAAAACTTTAATTCCACACATTGCAACAGAGAAATGAATCACCACTACAAAAAGAAAGAAATAAATAGAACTCTTTAAAACAGGCCTTTACCACTTCAAATGAAGAATTCTTTAAAATGCAATGTGTCTATTCTACAGCAGTAGAAAAAAAAATGTCAAATATGTATCCTTAGAATTTTTTATCATAAAGATAAATTGCCGATAAAATAAAGTTTCCCAGCAGCTACAGTCATGATCAACATTGTTACAGGGATCAGGTGACATTGGGGAGCTGGGGCTTGGTTACACCACTTTTCCGGTCCTGATAAGCTGTCTGCAAGGCTCAATTTTGGTTTGGCAGCCATTAGAGATTGATCTGTCATTTGCTTCTCCCACCAGGTGCTAATTACACTCGGAGATGTGTTTCTTGTGTTCAAAAAAACACAATTTAATTAACAGGCCCTCTCAACTTTGAATTTTATAAAGAAAAGTGCACAAGCGCACATCACAAACACAAATAGTGCAGAGAATTTAAAGACAGATGAACAGAGTTCTAGATAGCTATCAGTTTCAGATGAAATGATTGTAAAAGTGGAAGAAACTATGCAAGAATAATAAAGGTGATAGTTTGTAAGATCTGCAAAATGATCTTCGTTGTTAACAAGTACTAGGAGTAATTTTTTTCTTTTAAACCCCGACCCTGATTACCGAATTTATATTAAAACAAACTACACTGGTCAAAAAGCATTTTAAATTTAAATATATTCAATTGTTTCAAGAGGACAAGGTAAACTCGGAAAAGGAAATATAGTCCGAACTAGTAATTTTGCTAGTCGCAAAAGAAGAATAAAGAGGGAAAATTGAATATTATTTTAATATCTCATACTAAAATCAATTACAAGTATTTTAATCGTTAACAAATAGATAATGGCAGCAGAAAAACAATTTAAATCATTGAGTTTTCTTTCCTCGTCGACGAACAATGACATCGGTTTCCAATTGCATAAATTTAAGGATAAGTCGCATTTGCTAAAAAATGTTAGTATTCGAATTCTTTTTAATATGGAAGTTCCAAAGACATTCTATCAGACGCAGATTTTTTTTGTTTTTGTTCCTTTTGATACTGTTGTTTAGATTTTAAAGTATGATCTTCACTTTAAAATTGCGAAAAACGTTTTTAATTAATATCTTCATTAATTAATGTCATTCGAAGACGCGACCTAGCTAAGAACTCTCGATCAACTCGCCTTTAAAACAAAATTTTTTTTCGAAATCGGTCCATCCGATTATAGGCTCGAGTGCCACAGATACACAGATCAACAGATACACAGACACATCAAATTTATAACACCCCTTCCTTGCTGTGTCGGAGGTTAAAAATGAGGATTGAAGCTAAATAAAAGGATAAAAATGTATACATACAATTTTCGTTTTCCGAAAGAATTTCAGAGATACACAAAACGAAAATATCAATTAATTAATGGAAATGAAAAACAAATGAAGTATAATTGAACTTTATAAATAAAAAGAATTAGCTTATAAACTGTTATGCTTAAGAGTGAAAAATCTCAGCGAAAAAACAGTATCAACACTTTTTTCTTCCTCGCCTCCAAACACACCAAATGTGTAGATTTAATTATTAACTCGCTTTGCTATCTAAATGTGAAGTTCATGTTTAAATGAAAGAAAGAAAAAAGAAAACAAATTCAAATTGCTCCTATTGTCCAAAAAAAAAAAGCATTTCAAAATTTTATGACACACACTTACCAGTTACTTCTGGAGATAATTTACATCTGTTCTGTTAAATTTTAATTTGTTTGAATTTTGTTCAAGATATTTTTTCTTGCTAAGAAGTAAGTGTGAAGAAAAGGGAAAGAAAAGTTTTCGAGCGTTCTGACACCATGACGGTGTGAATTTGAACTGGGGTACCGTCTGTTGGGGTAAGATTGGCCCTATGAGGGTAAAATTGGCCCAAAGTTAGAAAAAGTTTTGTTGTCCTGTATTGTAATCATAATGATGAGTTATCGGCCTAGACAATGCCTTACTGGATAGGTAGCACCACTGGTTTGACTGTTCATGAAGTGGAGGCTATTTCTATATTTCATATTCACTCTAGTGCTGCTAAATCTTCACTTTGAGAAAGTGGTAAAATTTGTTGTCTCTCAACTTTTACTTGTGAACGCTAATTCTTGAAGAGCTACTTGTAGGTAAGTGTATAACGATATCATATATTCAATTGTTTCAAGTATTTTTGGTGTAATAATGCTGTTACCTTTGTTATTTACAAAATAATTCGATTTTATTTCATGAAGACTTTGGCCCAGAGTTGGGGTAACTTTGGCCCAAGATGGTGGCTTGGCCAAAGTTACCCTAAGGTACATTATTTTCGATATAAAACTTGATTGTTACCTATTTTATAAGCAGATTGTTTTACAAAACCACTTAAAATATTTTTATTATTATTTTAAGTACTAGTTTTGGGATTTTTTTGCAGGAAAAATGCCGAGAAATCGGATAAAACCTCTTGGTACAAGAAATTACGCTAATTGCAAACCAGAAGTGTTAGAGGAGTGTTTAGAGGCTATTAAGTCTGGTGCCTTAACCCAAAGAGCTGCAGAAAAAATGTATAATATACCTAGGTCTACAATAAAAAACAAACTTAAAGGGATTCATTCAAAAATTGTAGGACGTGCAAGAATCTTTAGTGATGAAGAGGAGCATGTTTTCGAACAACATTTAATAAAAATGGCAGACTATGGGTTCCCTGTAATTGAATTATATTTTTATACAATGCAATATTTTTCCCTAAAATGAAGTTTGTTTCATTTATTCCTATTTCTCCCCATTTCATGGATGTTTTTGAATTAAAAGCAGGCAATTATTCCTATTTCTCCCCATTTCATGGATGTTTTAGAATTAAAAGCAGGCAAAACAACAAACTAATATGTCTGGTGATAATTTTATCTTGTCTAACTTTAGCCCAACCTATACTAATCACAGGTTTTATATGGTTTAAAAGTATGGGACTAAGTTTCCCCAATTCAAGGCAACTTTGGTCCAAACATTAAAAAAATGCAGTATAATATTGCAAAATGATTGAGAGGTCTCAATATGGTTTTAATTTAATGATACAAGGTTTGTTCACACAGTAAGATGTATTGAAAATTAATATAATCAGTGTCAAAAGACATATCGCTGATAAAACTATTACAAATCTTTAGATTTGGGCCAATGTTACCCCAGCTGACGGTATGCCAGTGCAAAGCTGGGGAGCCCGCGGCACTCGGCCCCCAAGTCACAAGTACCACCCCTCCTCGCAGTTGGTGGCAAAGGCCCTGAGAGAAACACGTGTCTAGCGGCTGGTCTAAAGAAATGACGCTGTTACAATTTAGCAGCAATTTATCGTTGATGATTATCAGATTCTCAGAAAGTGACCATGACTTGCAACGCTGCTGGCGATTTGCGGGTGGGGACCTTTGGTTAGAAAAGAAAGGAGAAGATTTGTCCTTCTCAACCTGAACAAAAATAACTTTCTCCAGCAGAAATTACGTTCTTCCAAAAGAGATACGACAGCAGCTACTCGATGGTTGTGACCAGAGTCCTGAAGGTTCTCGTGTTCGAAATTAGTCTGGATCTGCGTATTTCTTCGAACAATGAGAATATTTTAGAAAAAATAAAGTTTTTTCAATTGAGTGATTTTATTAAAATAATTTTACTGATCTGTCTGAATTAGAAATAATTTCAGTACTAAGATTTCTGTCGGAAAAATTTTCCCGCCGAAGTAAGAAATTTTCCCGGGGGGGGGGGGGCAAGACGTTTCTGACAGAATTGATCCTCTTGCCCCATAGCTAGCGCCGCCCCTGCCCCTCTAATCTCTTTTTAATGCCGTCGTTTCAGCACATTTGCAATTGCTGTAAAAAAAATGGAGAGAAATAATTTTTTTCAGAAAACTTTTTTTTTTCGTTACAAAAGTGCATCTGATTTTATTTTCCCGTTATTTGTATCGCCAGATGATTTTCATTTTTTTTTACACGAAACGCCAAGTTTGAAAACAGAAAAACACAAATTTTTGACGTTTCGTTCGACAAACTTCAACTTTAATAGTTTGAAATTGCATTCACATGTAATATTGCATTATTTAGTTGCTTATAACTGAATTTTTAATTTTTAATGTAAATTTAAAAACTGTAATTCAAAGTTTTTGTAAAAATATATTTTTAAATACAGTATCTGGATACAGAAAAAGTTGGATAACTTTTCATGTCTGAGATAAGTGTCCCTGGGATACTTGATTCTTGTTCTTAAAGTGCAAGAGACATTTGTCAATGACAGTTTAGACTTGGTTTTACATTTGACGAGTTTCTGTAGCTTTTGGAAAACGGTGCATTTTTTTTGCGCAAGCGTGTTTCATTCATTAGTGTTTGTACAAGAAAATGTTTCATATTGAGAATGGGCAATGGAAACGGAGTTTTTTTTTTTTTTTGAAAAAGTTTTCTTTTTTTTGATGAAATTATTGACACTATTACTGGAAAAACATGTTCATACCCTTACGGGCTCCCCAAAGTTCTGGTACTAGAGGTCGAGTATCCCTCCTCAAACGGCGGCCCTGCCTATAAATAACAAGTTTTTATAATATCTGTACCTCAGAACCAGACTAATGTAATTAAATATTTGTTACTTTTCAGCAGAGGGTGAAAACGATTATCGGATGCATGCAAAGCATGGGACTCGCACTCTTTTAAAGCTGCTAAATAATTGTGAAGGAATTTCTTTTATAAAATGAAGTTCTCATGGGTCGATGTGGAATAAGATTCTGCCTACAGTAATAAAGTGAAAATCGCCATTTTTGTACTTACGTTGTTTTGGTTCCGAGATAGATATATGAACTTACAACATGCTGACTAATTTTTCCATGTCAACCAATAAATCATGAGCATAAACCTCAGGTGAGGATTTTGTCGACTACTAATTGCAAAATTACCAGCAGTTTCCATATTTAATGTTTTGTATTTGAACCAAAAACAAGTTGGGCTACTGTTGTTGTTACCAATTACATAAGCAGGGATTAGAGTTTTGTTGGCAAATTGCTTTTCTAAACTTTATGTACTTTTAAATTTTCATCGTTATTGATCCAAAGGCTGAAACATTGTTAGGTCAATGTTGTTGTTGCCTGAAATGTCGAGCACACAAAGGGAGATAAGGATTTAGATTCCTAATTGTTGGCCGAACTACCCAACCATTTTGCAGCGTTGGGTCAACTAGTACTACTAGAGCAGTCTATTTGGTACTTTAGGACTAATGTATTAAAAATGAAAAATTAATCGGAAAAAAATTATTCATTAAAAACCATATTTTTCTTGGCTTTAGATAATTGTGAAACCTCTCAAACTTCTTTTTTTTTTAACAAAAATTCAAAACTTTTTCTAAAAAATATGAAAGCAGTTCATTATTCTTAAAAAGTTTAGTTATAATTTATTTATTTTCAGAGCAAAATACTTACAGATGGTTCGTTTTGAAGCAATTCGAAATGTGGTTCACTGGGTGATAATGAGCGCTTTTGAACTTCGTGGTGTTCGAAAAGATAATATCCCTTAAGATTTCCAACCTGTTGAAAATGAAAAATTATTTATGTCATCATAAATGCTCTTAAAAATAACAAATTACTGACTGTTCAAGCATTTTCAAATTTTCTTTCTTCAAGTCCTAAATAATCAAAATATTAAATAACATACCGTTTTATTAAATAACATACCCTAAACAAAGTTTCTCGAATTTTCATTTTTACTATTTTTCCGAACTGGGGGGGTGGGGAGGTTGTAAAACACTAAATGACCAAACAAAACAAACCATGGCTTGTTAGCTTCGGTATTGTTTTCTTTTCTTCTTGAACTAAAAGCATTCCCGAAAAAGAATTCTTAATTTTTTTGGAAAATTGAACTGAATTTTTTTTTTAACAAAAATCACTTTTTCCTTTCAAACCTGAGAAAATGTCGAAATTTCTTCATTTTTTAATTTATTTTTTGTTCACATAGAAGAACATATGAAAATTAAAATGGTGTTTGGTTTTTGTTTCAGATGAAAATGTTCCATCTGTTCTGCCGGTTGAAAACAGCAGTTGTACAAATGTGCATAAAAATCTGTTGCACATGAATATTTTTCTCTAAAAATTCCCTCCCCGCCCCTGTTCAGACATGCAATAAAATAATCTAAAAAAGTTAGCTAGATTTGCTTTTTTTTACCCTAAAAAAATTCCTCAAAAATATCCTTTTGAGCCTTCTAAAGCAGTATTTCGCCATAAGATTAAATAAACATGAAAAAATTTCTTTTGGTGTTCATGCTGTCATTTATTCGCAAAACTATTAAGAAGTTAGGGATCATTTATACTTAAAATTAAATAAAGTGAAAGAAAAAAAATGTAATAGAAATAAAAGCCTAAGATATCCCTGCAAAACAAATCAGTCTAAAATGTTAATGTTTTTTATTCGCATGAAAACGTTTGTGTTACAAACTAAAAAAAAAATAATAGCTGGGAAACTGAAATATTTCCCTATCCAAAACAGTTGAATGGTTGATGAAAAGAATAACTTAAAGATAGGGGTGGGTAGCTAAGGAAAAGAGAGGGCTTTTCCGATTCTTTTACTTCATTAAAGGCAGCCTTAAATTGTTTTCAGATCTTTATTTTCCAAGATTTTTCAAGGCAAAATGCCAAACTTAATCTCTTCCTCTGACACCATCAAAAGCAGGGTGGCAAGTTTTTGACAGTCGGAGGTTTTATCCGGTTTTAACCGTGGTTTTTACCGTCATGTCAAAAACCCCTTTTTGACATGGTTTTTGACATAATTGTCAAAAACCTAAATTTCTGTCCAAAACATGTTTAAATTTGATATTGATAATCAAAATACATTTTCAAATGAATTTTACAATTTCTGATTTCAGACACTGAAGTAAACTTTTGGAGTTTTAGGTTATTGAAATAAAGTAATAAGCAATCCTAAACATAATTGAAGGGCTCGGGAGTAAATAATGGTAACTAGCATTTAAAAAATTAAACATATGACTTTTGAATGTGGTTTTTTTGCTTTGAGAAATTACTGTAACAGGTTTTTTTATTTTAAAAATGAAGTGGGTACATTAATTAAGTGCTGTGTGTCTTGGGTATGCTTAATAAATTTTTACAAGTGATTTTTTTTAATTTGAAATAGTCCGATTTTTAAAATTTGTCAGATACCATTATTTACTCTCGAGCCCTTCAATTGGGATACTACAAGATGCTTACATGTGAAAAATAAAATAAATGAATGAGCTACTATCATTATAGAATAAAAATTAATTATAAATAACAGTATATTAAAACGTAAACCTAATTAAAATTTATAAATTTTAGAAAGAAGAAATTGCATAGTGTTTATTTGCCTGGTATTATTTGTAGACTTACATACATAAAATAAACCATCTCAAGTTAACAGTTACTTAAGGTATTTAGTCCCAATCTAAATCGTTTTTTCCGCGGAGCATGCAATAACGAAAGACCAGTTTTGATGCTTTTTGGACGGCAAGTCTATTTCTGAGTTTAGAATGTATACGAGTCCGAAACTCAAGAAGATTCTCTCGATAGACACTGAGCTACATGGGCTGGAATGTAATTGTACCATCAGCTGTACAAATTCGGCAGAGATGTTGCTTTTTTTTTAAACTTTTCCACCATGTTTTTGCTGGGATATTCTGAACTACAAAGTAGCTACTGGGATAAGGGGCAGATTCGGCTTCAAATGCAATTAAATGCTCAAAAGAATATGGTTGGATTTCAAGCAACCATTTTCGAGCTATTTCCTTTTCTCATCATTTAGGATTTCTCCTTTATATATTGGGTGCATTAGGTACGCCAAATAGTGAAACGGTTGAGGATATGAAGAGAGGCGTTTCATTACAGCATCATGATGTGGAGAAAGACTAGAATCCTCTGCTAGGGAATGCCATGCTCGACAGGCATCAGCCAGTGTTACGTCGTCTCCTTGTACCATATTTCGGGTATCTGCTAATGGCTTCAGTTGTACTTGTAATTCTTTGACTTGCTGGTACAACAAAACTGGATTTAAACAAAACTTCTTTAAAAACTAGATTTAAGTTAATATTTGAAACTTTTTTCACGGCATAACAAGTTAATTTAAAAGAATGCGAATTAACTTTTATTAAATTTATTAATTTAATTTTAATTAAACTTGATTGATAAGATAACTAATTGATAGTTATTAAAACATTTAAACAAAACTACTCTAAAATTTGGATTTAAGTTTTAATATTTAACTTTTTTTCACTCCATAACAAGTTAATTTAAAAGAATGAATTAATTTTCATTAAATTTATTAATTTAATTTTTATTAAACTTGATTGATAAGATAACTAATTGATAGTTATATAAACATTTAAACAAAACTACTTTAAAAGCTGGATTTAAGTTTTAATATTTAACTTTTTTCACGGTAAAACAAGTTAGTTTAAAAGAATGAGAAATAATGTTCATTAAATTTATTAATTTAATGCTTATTAAACTTTATTGATAAGATGTATAAATTTTATTTAATATTTTTCAGGATGAGAAACCTTACATGTTTATAAAAAATCTCAATAACCATTGTATTTGAGTTTTAGAGAGGTTTTCGACAGGTTTTCGACGGGTTTTCGACAGGTTTTTGACATGTCATGTCAAACACTGGTTTTTGACGTCAAAAACCCAACCCTGATCAAAAGTGACTTAAAATTATGTGTTTAAAACTTTGATTAAAAAAAAACATCCAGAGAGGGAAGGGGGAGGAGGAGCTCAGAGCACCATCCTTTTGCTTAAGTTGCATTAAACGTGACCTACAATTACAATAGTAGGACTTTAATTTTGGAAAAGGTAGGCCTCTAAACTAAACTTCCTCCAAAATAGTCGAAAATCATGTAAAATTACCTTTTTGGAATTAATTACCAAAACATTTCCAGGGGGACAGTTAACAAATCAATTCATCTAAATGTGATAAAGGATGGCGTATTATTATGTTTATTCATTCAATATCACAAAATTTGAAGAATACAGCTCCTAAATCCCTATAACATGAATGAAGATCATCTCAAATTGCTTTTTTGGTACTTCAATTTCAAGTAATTGCTATAAGACAGTTCCCAAACGCATTTACATCATTGATAATCATCTGAATTGGACTTAAGCTTCGAAAATTATTGGGAAAGTATTTCAAACCTCATTCTTTTGACTATCATAAAGCCATCAAAAGTTGCCTACAACTGTTTTTTCGGACTTCAAAATTTCGAGAAATTTCCTGAGGAGAGTGGTCTTTGAACCTCATCCTTTCTTCTAACGCCATTGAAGATTTTCTACAATTGAACATGCACTCACGCACACATATAAAGCATCCCCACCCCTCCCAGAATAAGAGCCTCGTAAATAGCGAAAAAGCGGACCTTAAAACACTTTCGTACAATTTCAATTGCAATGTCAGTACCATCAAACCCCATCGTGGTGACGGGGACCCCTGTACAAAACACACAAAAAGAGGCTGGCATCTCAAAAAATTCTTCTGGAGCCGCCCCTGGTTAGGGCACTATTTCGAAGAATAAAAGAAAAATGTAAAACCTATAATACCTAAAACATATCTTTCTCACATCAAATAAATACCAAATTCGGAAGAGAAAAAATCTTTTACTTTTCGCACCACCCTGATAGACACTTGATAAAATCGATTTTTTATACACAGTAGAAAAGTTATCTGGGATATTCGGGGCCATCACTATAAGATATAAGACACACCTAGATAATTTCTGGGTTTTCTAAATTGTTAAAAAATGCCATTTACCAATTGTTTACAGATCCTATTTACTTTAATAAAAAGTAATACAACTTAGAATACGAAGGAGAAAGTTCAGAAATACAGATAAATTTTACAATTTTGAGAAATATTAAATGAAAGAATCATTTAAAAGCCTTAAGATTTAAAACACTCATAAGACACCTAAAATAATTACTTCAATATTCAATAATACTCCAGAAAGAAAGAAAATAAAAGGTAAGAAACATATTAATGAACAGAGATAAGCAATTTTTTATGCTAGTGTATGAAATGAGTTTCTTTTCATGATTTTTTTTTGTAAAAGTCTTCGTTTTTGCAATAATTATAGTTGTTAATTTTGTCTCTGCATTGAATCAATATCAACACAAATTTGCTTTTAAAGTCCTTACAGCCTTATTTTGCAGTCTTTTGTTAAATAATCTCTATAATGCATTCAAAGAGAAAAGATAGCCAAATTAAAAAAAGGGAGTTGCTGTTTGGCACCAACATCTGCAACTTTCATAAATTACTCTTTGGATTAGCAATTCTATTTATGAACATTTCACCTGTCAGATTACGCAGTTTTTAGTCATCCCAGAGCTAATCACATGGATATCACCAAGTGTCACATTTCTTTGTTTACTTCCACTATCAATTCTCCCTGAATGCATTATACAGATTTTACTATATCAACTATCCAGAAAATTTGAGAATCTGATATTCAACGTTTCATAGTCTCATACTCTAAAAGGCATTAATTGATTGTCACTTGACCCCTTGTAGTTAGACAGTCCCAGAGCTTCATGTTAAATGGATGACATACCTCATCAAGAACTGCAAGGTGGTTAATTAAAAAGTAATTAGAATTCATCAGTAATTATTTTAATCTTTGGCTTTAATACAGCCCTGTCATTTAGCGGGGCAGGGGGGGTCAATCCCCCCCTCCCATCAGCTGTGAGAAATCAATGTATTTCCATATAAGTGGGCGTAGTTTTTAATGTTTTCCTGATGAAATTGCATTGTGTTTGAACCCTTTGACCCCCCCCCTCCCCCCAGGAAACTTGAAATGACGGCCCTGCTTGAATAAAATTGGGAAATATCAGATTTTTGGCTGTTCTTTCTAAGTTATATTCGGGAAAATATTTCGGAAATTTTGCCCGGGACGTAAGATGATCCTTCAACTTGTAAGTATGTTTTCGTGCACTGAATTTTGCAATATTATATGTGAGTAATAAGGTGGTTTAAAGAAACCATGCACATTCTTACAGGTACTTAGAAAAAATGCTGTTTGTAAAATATTGCTAAAAATATAAATTTTAAGAAAATAGCGAGAAAATCAAACAAAAAGTTTAAAATTTTCTGGATAGGAAGATCTCATTCTCGATGACACTTTTTAGGTGCCAACAAGGGAAGGTTGCCAAAGGCGGCATATGAAATTAATTCTCTGAGCACCCTATTCAAGAAAAAACAAACACAACAATAATTAGATAAAAGGTGAATCTGGTCACTAGAAGAGGGTTGTATGATCTCTTCTAAAAAGGTCTTTTAACTGATGACCAAAATATGGAAAAAAAATTAGAGCCTTAGAACGATGGTGCCTAATCTAGGTCATACCGACCATTTGTGACCTGCAAAGCTGATTCGTGTGGCCCATTTTGTTTAATGTTTTTCATATTTTTTCTTCATTTTATCCATATGCACTTTATCCCGTGAATACTATCTTAATATGATGCATGAACAGCGTTTTAAAAAAAGGTTGGGCCCCACTGCCTTAGAAAATTGCTTCTTAATGAAGATTGCTCATAGAAGTTTTACTGAAAATATTTTTGTAATTGGGTTGTTCTTTTAAACCACCCTAAATTTTATACATTTTTTTTTCTTTTGATAAAGTGCATCAACATAAAACAACTCTTTTGCATGGAAGCAGGAAGCATCTTTCCTGTAAAAAAGCAGTATTTATTATTCGTTGACCATTTGCATCAGAAACGAAACCATGTAAAACACTTTGAGCCAATAATTGAGTAGACAAACTTAGTCTGCTCATTTTGGAAAACTTTTGGATGAAGATTTTTTCTTCTGCCAAGTTTTTGTTTAGAGGAAAACAGTGGTCAAATAATATTTGAGGATAAATTTAGCTTGAGAAGTAACATCTAAAGTATTAACAGCACATAGTTACCTGACCACGGTTAATAAACCCAAGCTTCTTTGCTATACTAGTTGCTATATCTTCACCTCCATCTATATGCACAGCAAATTCATTAGTGTGCATACCATCTGCAACTTGAATCACACACATAAATATTTCAAGAATTAACAGCATTAAACAAATTTTAATCATTTGTGAAGCTTGAAAAATCATATAGTAATTGTTCTGTGGGTGATGGGTTCTATCACAGAAGAAAATGAGCATCTTTCCAATTAAAAAATCATTCGTTTAAAAAAACAATCGTCCCAGAAGGGGTTTTTTAATATTTTTTTTCCAGTACAACATTTTGATGCAACAGAAAAAACCATCAAATTTTTGAGGAAATCATCACAATAAAGACATTTTAATGAGATGAGTACAATATGAATGCTTCATTGCGGAACATTTTCAAAAATCGAGATCCAGATGTCAAAGTTTGTCCAAAAAGT
>JAXGGA010011372.1:0-42733 GCA_038373865.1 Uloborus plumipes
ACCTTATTACACTTTATTATCTCGGAACTGACAGCCAATTACAAGTTTACAGAGAGTCGCCCAAGGAATCATTTAAAGAGTTTTGTATGAAAATAGGCAAGTAGTTCATTCATCGCATCCCTTAGGTAACAGCCCAATTAACCAAACTGAGCCGAATCAACCTCCCATCAACTTCAGTAGTTACAGGTCATGGTACATAATATAACAGAGTAATTAATATTAATTAAATAATAAATTAGCTACACTAATTAACCCATTAATGCCTGAAATTTATTTGCAAAGATATTTTGTGTACTGGTTACACAGCTACAGAACACACTTTACAACAGTTATGTGCTGCAATCTGTTAATAATGATTTGAAACAATACCAAAGTAATAATTGAACACTATTATTTGGGTGAAATGTTCATTTTTGGTAAATTCAGACACTTTTTGGACCGTCCCTAAAAAGGGACGCTAGGCATTCATGGGTAAATATATGACCATAATAAAGTAATAAACTAGCAAAAATATTTATCTACTGGTGCAATTATGTGCCTAACTTCCCAAACACTTTTGAATTCTATAGGAATCATCGCCGAAGCATCAGAGCTCCACGCAGTAAAATGCTTGATCAGTGTGAAAATGTGACCTTTCTCATTAGAGTCGTTGGTACAAAAGTAATATTGAGTATGGGAAAACTTTCGTTACCCAAAGCAATACAGAATAGAGATAAACATAAAATGCACATTTTTTAATAAACCAATTTCTTCATAACCCATTCGCAGTCGATATGGAAGCTATAAATATTTTACTCATTTGAACAAAAAATAAATCCATTTTTAACCAAAATGTATTCTTTAACGTGTGTATGCATGCACATATATCTATGTAAAGCATTCTGAATTCAATTAAACACGTATTTAACACGAAAGCAAATAATGCTTCTTTAGCTATCGATGATAAATAAATTCCCAGTGCATTGGTTAGATAATGCTTATAATGTACATAGAATTTATCATTTGCATCAAATGTGTATCAAGGAATTATCTTATCTTTAAGATAGTTTTTGGACACGAGTAAGCTATAATTACTTAAATTACAACTACCCCATCATATTTTCTTTCTTTTGAAAATTCTTCCGAACCCAAATTCGTTAATTCTAGCTTAGATGTTTTTCTGAATGATTGGTTGAGTTCGTTTTTAGTGCAAGAACTACCCCAAATGACTCGATATAAGGTATTCATAAAAATAAAAACTATGAGCAGGGACAGATGAAGGCACAGGGCACCGAAATGGAGTGAGGGATGGGGCAGCAAATCTGTAGCTAAAGATTTAAAAATTGGATTAATTTTGTGTCACGCAAAAGCAAAATATTATTGCATCTGGAAAAAATTATACTTGAAACGTTACTCTCTTACGCAAATACCAAAGTTACTCCACACTTTGTACTTATTTTTTTTCTAATACACATACTTTAGATATTTATGTCTTATTACGACCTGGCAAACTTTGATGAATCTTGTACTATAACGTATATTTATCACATACATAACTTGTATTTATTCCTACATATGTATACGGTAAAAAAAGAAATAACATTCGATCTCGTTACGGTCGAACGTTAATTACAGAAGAGTTTCGAAAATTCGACTTGAACTTTCGAGACTAAAATTTTTATTACTTCGCTATGTAGCGTAAGCAAGAAAGGGGACCAGATTCATGCCTCGTGCCCTCAAAAGTTGCCTTAGGATAATATTAGATAATACCTGCAAAGTAGTAAATTTACTCTTAATCCAAATGTTTGGTATTACCTAACTGCGTTCGGCACCAATGAATCTGAAGCACATTTTACTCTGAAAAGAAAAAGCACCTTGAACGGGCGCTAATGCACATTTGCTTTTATAGCGATGTACACAGAAATATCTAAAAAAAAAAAAAAAAGAATTGAAGCAAAGGTTGATGAATCATTTGGGTCCTTATGAATAAGTAAGAACTTTATTGCTAATGTACTATTTTAGCAGCGGCACTACAAAATACGTGCAAAAATGCATAGTTACATTAGGTTTTTAAAATCCAGTGGGAGGAGGGATCCATTGAATTAAGTTTGGGATCAACAAATTTTGATTTACATGCAATAAATTGATGGAACTTGTATAAACATGCATATTCATTTATTTACTTATTTAGTTTCGAAATTGTTTGCATTTCAAGAAACGTGTATACCTGATTTTTGCAACGTAATTAAATTGTAAAAATATATACTACTGATTAAAATGATCTTTCCTTTTAGAAATTCTTTTAAAAATAGAATTCAATCCCTGCCCTCACAACAAATCAAATGATGAATTTCTTTTTCCAAAGACATCAGCTTCAACATGCATGAAGACTGCGTACTACGCGCTATGCCTCCTGACAAACACAGGACAGATACGGCACAGAGAGGATGAAATAACATCCATGGGCAAGGCGGGATTCGAACCCACGATCACTTGCTTACTCTACCTCTAGGCCCACGTGTCCCCCAAATGATGGACTTTAATTGTTGCTTTAACCAAGCTAATCTAAATCAAACTACTGGTAGAGATTGGCACTTGTCAGGGGTGAAACGATTGTAACACCAGCGGCACACTGTGGCAGCCGAGATTGCACCCGTAACTTGGATAAAAAACTGGCAACCTCAACCAAACGAGCACCACGAGTGAAAGATACAGGAGAGAATAATGGCACTTTCACTGTTCACTATTGCAGATCCCACCTACGCTGTGAGCTTTTTTGTTTATAATTTGTGTTTGCTTTTATTTATTGTTTTTATCAACGAAATCTTGGTACATATTTCACTTTTAATTCCGATTTGAAAATGATCGAAACTTGTAATTTAAGGCATTTTCTTACACTTCAGACTTTTCAACATATTTAATAAGAATTCATTATTTAGATTCAGCTGTCCGTGCTCTAACTCTCGTGTATCCACTCAGATCACTCCGTAATTTTAAAATGCTATTGACATTTGCTACAGCATTATCTCTACCGAAAATGAAGAGGGAAGTTATTTTATAGATCAACTTTCAAGAACAATCAAAAATATTCAGTTGTATTACAATCAAGGAGAAACTCATTAACTTCAAAAATTTTAATCAAGAGTAACATATATATTTCGAAATTTGATTATCTTTATGGAAGAAAAGATAGATAAATGAAAAGTAGTGTTTGTTAAGGTTTTCAACAGATCAGAAATCAAAACAAATTTTAAAGATCTATTCATTTCAACTGATGTAACAAAAAAAGGGGGGGGGGAAGCTCTGGCAATAACGAACTCGGCATTCCACTAAATATATTAGCGTAAACACGAAATGCAAATCATGGCATTGAAACAGTATTTGCATTAGGGTTTATCACGAGAAAATCTTTTTGGAAATTCAAAATTTCAAGTTGATAAAAAGTTGTCACTATATTCACATAGTTACCAAAAATTTTTATTTTGAAATTGAAAATATTTAGATATGCCGGGATTAACTTGAAGTTTCAAGTTTTTTAGTCAAAACGATGGTGTTTTGAAAAATGCATAAATAATGTGTAAAGCAAAAACAATTAAAGTGAAAAAATTGACTACTAAGGTGCAATCTGTCAATAAAAAATGTATTAGAGCTAAAATTTAACTTTTAGGTCTCCAGAGGCCCTACTCTCATTGTATCGTCAATGTAGTCGATACCGAGAATACGGGTTTTTTGTGCCCTGTGACGTCACATCTCGTGAGACACGAATAATCGCTAATCTCAAAGCCACTTCTAATTTAAGGTATCTATAATCACGCCGACAAGTTTACGACAGGGTCAGAAGACGTGAGATGTCTTCCTCGGCAGTGAGAAGCTGTTTGTTTATTCCATTTTTTCTCAACGCGGAGTGTGCCATAATGTTTATAAGTTCTGAAAATGTGGTTTAGTATGTTTTTACATTGAGAGTTAAGATTTTTTTCTTTATTTTGTGTTTGAATTTGGGAGAGGCATCCATTTATCGGCAGTAACTGGAACTCTGCAAATTTGCCAATTATCTATAATCATCTTATTTTACTGATTAATTGGCCAAAATTTTGCAAATTCAAATTACTTTAAGGTATGCTCAAAACTTGAATTTATATATCTACTTAACCAGGGTGTCGATCTAACCCAGGGGGGAGGGATACATTTCCTATAATAAAGTTAGCTCTTTACTCAAATTCTATTTTCTACCAGGGGAAGGGGGGGGAGCATTTCTTTTTTATCGTATCGTAATTAACTTTAATTTTTCCTCACAGAAAAATTGAATCATCGTTTTTCAAATCTTAAAATGATAGCAAAAGCATAAATTTTGTCTTTCAATTCTTAAACATAAAGTGTTTTTAATGCATTTTGGAAAAAAGATCCGCAGACATGTGATTTCGGATCTCCATTTTTCTCTTATGCATTGCCCCAAAAATAGGGACTTATACTTAATATTCAGAGAGGGAATATATATCTCTTATTGCGAAAAAGCCAAAAAATCGCGAAAAGCAAAATTGAGTCTATCAAAATCATTGCAAAAAACGCAGCACATGCAGTAATTTTTACCCCTCTCAAACAACAAATGTTTTAAATACACGTTTTGAAAAAGTGATACCTAGACACAGGGCACGACTTTTTAATTAAATATTTTGGATTTCAAGTTTTCGAAAGAGTATTTTTTAATTTATTTTTTATCTTGTCATAGTGCGATATGAAATTTCTCCATTTTTAAAACTTTAGACTTTTGGATTTAAGCCCCCCCCCCCCAAGCGTTGGTGCCCTGGGCCTGTGTCCTATATACCTATGCCTTAATTTTGCCCTGCCCAGATCTGCGATTTTTCTTTACTTAGCATTTAAAGACTGAAAATACAACTATTATTGAGAAAACAACGCAAGCATGAGTAACGCAAAACGGGGAATTTTACTTAAAGCCTGAATTTTAAACTATTATTACGATAAAGTCAAAATATCGCTGAAAACAAAGTCATGAAGTTCAATGATTTAAATTAACAAATATTTTTAAACATTAGTGTTATTTTTTTAAAGTATTTATAAATTTTTTCATCTTTAGTCGAAGCATTTGATACATTGAAATGAATTCGTATAATGTATTTTGACACTTTACTTTGCTTACGCTTGTATGCTCGTACACTAGGTGGCCAAAAGTATCCGGACACTTTCAAAAATTCACATTTTTACATATAGCTTGATAAATAAGTGATCAATTGTTCTTTAACTTTAGTCATACAAAATATAGGCTTCACCGAACATTTCCAAGTTGAAATTAAATTACCCTTGCATTTGAGGGACGATAAGAAGGGAGGTCGAAAGAATAACCGCTTTTTGACCATAACTCTTTGAAAATAGCTCGGAATAAGCTATGCATTTCAGTAATTAATTAGCATACTATGTATAATTACTATACAAATTCAAATGAACGTACCACTCTTACTTCCGAAGATATGAAACATTTTTTAAAAAACGGCAATTTTATTTGAAGGGTTTTTGCTCATAACACGCAGAGTTTTTAATCAAACCTTATCAAAACTTCAGGAAAGATGACAAAATATAAGAGAAAGAACATACTAAAACGGTTTTTAAAAATATTAAAAATCCGATGAGATATGAACGTTAAAAGGAAAAAAAATTTCACGGCGCATGCGCGAACGACAGAAATTTATAACTACAAAAATCTTGTAGCCTGGTATATACTGCATCTTATAAAAAAAGTTCCAGTTGAATATCATGAAAATTGAAAAAGATATCAGCGATCTAGTGAGCTGTATTTCATTCATTCGCAGACAATACATACATAGTGAGGGTCTGTCCACAAAGAGCTATTTTTAAAATAAAAGTTATTTCGTCATCGTTCAAAACCAACGTTTCAGGGGGTGTCCGGATACTTTTGGCCACCTACTTATAAGGTCTTTTTGGCCGAATGGGCAAAATGTGACTTCTATGCCAAATATAAATTTTTAAACAGTATACAATTTAACATTGAAAAATATGCTCGATTGTCCCCACAGTATTTGTGAACAACCCCTCTCCATTTATGAATTGTCTGCAAATGAATGAATTACAGCTCACTAGATCGCTGATATCTTTTTCAATTTTTACGATATTCAACTGGAACTTTTTTTATAAGATGCAGTATACACCAGGCTACAATATTTTCGTAGTTATAAATTTCTGTCTTTCGCGCATGCGCCGTGAAAAATTATTTCCTTTTAACGTTCATATCTCATCGGATTTTTAATATTTTTAAAAACCGTTTTAGTATGTTCTTTCTCTTGTATTTTGTCATCTTTCCTGAAGTTTTGATAAGGTTTGATCAAAAACTCTGCGTGTTATGAGCAAAAACCCTTCAAATAAAATTGCCGTTTTTTAAAAAATGTTTCATATCTTCGGAAGTAAGAGTGGTACGTTCATTTGAATTTGTATAGTAATTATACATAGTATGCTAATTAATTACTGAAATGCATAGCTTATTCCGAGCTATTTTCAAAGAGTTATGGTCAAAAAGCGGTTATTATTTCGACCCCCCTTCTTATCGTCCCCCAAATCCAAGGGTAATTTAATTTCAACTTGGAAATGTTCGGTGAAGAATATATTTTGTATGACTAAAGTTAAAGAACAATTGATCACTTATTTCTCGAGTTATATCTAAAAATGTAAATTTTGAAAGTGTCCGGATACTTTTGGCCACCTAGTGTATGTGTTGAAAAGATGTACTAATTGAGATTTAAAATTCTAATATTTTTTAATTCCTGAAACACAACATCTTAATCTGCCCGAATGATTTTAACATTTGGCTCTCGAATCTTTTTGCCATCTATTTCGGAGGCTAAGCTAAACCAGAAAGTTAAAGCAAAATGCACGTGGAATGAGATATACTATCATTTAATTGGTCAATTTGTTTTTCCTTCTCGATACGCAGTAGAAGGAGAGAAAATCCTCGCTTGGGCACATTTGGGCTTTCAGATTAGCACAAAATTTGACAAGCGACTGCTTTTTCGGCGGTTTTTGCTTGTCGTGAGGGAGTAATAGACGTCACTGGAAGTTGCAGGAAGTTTCAGAGTAGGGCCCCTGGTGAATAGTCTCTGTTTTCAATATTTGTTTGCATAAATATAATGATTTAGCGAAATGTTTTGTCCAAATTTAAGGAAAGCTCACCAGCTAGAGCATGCCTTCTTGAACGACCAGCGACACATGAGGGTTATGATTTTTGGAGGCATTGATGCAGTATAAAACTCGAGCAAAAGGGAAAAAAAGATTTAAAATCCTAGATAAACAGAAATCTGCGATCAACAAAAACACCTGCTTTGAAACATGAATGCACTGTTAGTGACAGTGGTTCTATTCAACACGATTCAAGTGACGGCTTAAGTGTTTTAGCTATTAAAAATGATTCATCAGCGAATTAAAAAGAAATTCACTCATACCTCAGAAAAAAATCGCCCTCTATTTTGCTGGTCCAAAAGATAAAACTAGTCAAAAAAAAAAAAAAAAAAAAGTGCGTGGTAAAATTGTTCAGAAAAGCATAAAAGAACACATATCTTTGGTAGAAGAACTGAATTCAAAATTACTTGGTTATGTAACTCCAGACAGTGGTTCGGGGAAAGACGTGCATCATCAGTACTAGTTCAGAGTTGAACTAATATTTTGACGGCAATTCACCCTCTCATGAAAAACCTTCGATTTAGCAACTACAGTTTTCTGATTTTTTGGTGTTACAACATTTAAAGCCTGAAAAAGAGCACTTAGAATGAGTGTTTCTGCTCATGGCAATGAATCAACACCTAACATACCAAAACCAGAACTGCAGAAAAACAGACAGACCAAGAAATCAAAACTGAGCGGGGCGGACTGAAAGTGGTGAGCAGTGGCGTAGCTAGGGGTTGGCAGGAGAGGCTCTTGCCACAGGCGAAGCAGCCAGGGGGCGGCATTTTGACCGATGATTTTTTTTAAGTAAAAAAATTTTTTTTTGTCAAGTCCAAACAGATTAAAAGACAAAAACTTGACAGACTACCCCGAGCAACGCAAATTGCGCCCTTACGTTACAACACAAACCATGAAGATTGTGCAACTATGTTTTGGTAGAGTTCAGTTGGTTAGCTTAAATCTATTTGGCAGAATATAATTTAGATATATGGGGCCTGGAGCAGTAGCTTACTCAGGGGGTGGGCTGATAGGGCTGCTGCCCTTTCCGAAATTTTCCAAACAAATTTTTTTAAATTGGGTCATTCCATAGAAATGTCAACCTCAGTCTAAAAAATAAAAATACCTTAAAGACTTAACTGTGACCTATCATTTTATTCAACATACTTTCTAGCATATGAATCTAGCAAAAATTTTGAAAAATCCTTTTTGTGTTTATGTTGGAGCTCTGTAAGTACATGGCTGCAGAAAAGTCTTAGTTAACGCTAAAAACATTGGTCATTGTTTTCGTGCATATTGTTAGAATTTCCGTGAAATTTTAGAAGAACTGTGTTTCTTATGAAAGTTTGGAGTATATCTGATTGAATTAACAGCTTTTTTCATTCAGTTTATAAGATAAGCATTTTAATTATCTTCATTATTTCACTTTCTTATTTTATGTTACGTTAGTCACAAAAATGCAATGTTTTCTATTTTGAAACTGAACTAAAAATAATTAAATACCATAGCTCTTTATTTTCTTATGTCTATATCATATCTACTCGGAAATCCTAAAATATTTATTATAGATATATTTAATGGAAAAATATTAGTGTGACTAATGTAACATTTTCGGTGTGTGACTAACGTAACAGTTTGAATGTGACTATGGTAACAATTAAAAAAAAAAAAGATTAATGTAGCTTAAAGCTTAACTATTTTAGTGTTTATTTAAATTTCCAGTTAAGAGTAAATAAATATATCAAACTAATTTAAAATATTTGAGGCAAAATAGCTTCTTTGACTGCTTCAGAACGGAAAATAAGAATTCGGACGAATCAGAGCCTCCATAAAGTCAGATGAAAGAGAAATGTCAAAAACATTGATGCGTTCTTTACGAAAAAACACAATTTCGGGTATGAAGTTAAAAGAGGAAGAAAGAGAAGCCTCAAAATAAATAAAATAAGTAAGATGCTTGTGCAAAAAAACAAACTACTATTTCCTCTATATCTGCAGAATCTCCTTTTCTCACAAGGCAAGCACTGAAAAGGCAACGAAGAACTATAGAAAAAAGCTTTAGCCAACAGTCCCTGAAAGAAAGTTATATTTATCCAAAAGCTGACATCTGGTATAGCAGTTAACATAGGAAATCCTAAATCCCATAGACAATCGTTAAATTTTTCGGATAATACAAAACAATAAGTTCTCTAATTTTATAATAATGTGATAATTTCGCGATTTTTTTCCCACAAGAAAGATGTTAAATATGTAAAGAACTTTGTTGCCAACAAGAGAAAGAAGCTACAAAAGGGTTTCCTATGTATAACTTAGAAGAAATCTATCAACTTTATAAAAAAATTAATAAGAATGAAGAAACCGGTTTTGAAAAAAATTGCGAGTTAACTCTAGGAAGCTCAAACATTGGGCTCAAAAGATCAAAGATGAGAGAAACAAGTGAAAGATTTAAATGGCCCAAACCTGATAATATTCAGTTTTCAAAAGCTAAATTTTCTTTGACAAACTCAATTAAGTTAAAAGGGAGCCTTCCATTTACAATTTCTTACCCCAGAATAAATAAATAAATAAAATACATAAAATTAAAAAAAATAATAATAATAAAAATATAAATAAATAAAAATATGCAACATAATAAGTTTAAAAAAAGGAAAAATTAATATAATTATCAATAACATTAGCCATAATAAATTTTATTTAAGAAATCTATTGTTTGTTATTCGATGTTTACGTTAGTCACACTCCATTTTCAGCAAAAGTGACACTTAAGACTAAAAACATTCAAAATTTAATAAATGTAATATATATTTTTAAAAGCTAACATTCCATATTTTTCAAATATATCAGCCAATTTTTTACACTTGCTTAACTTTCAGAAAATTTTGCCTCATAACATGAACATTATTTTTCAAGGTTGCGAAAATGTTACGTTAGTCACACTGCTATTTTAGTTGAAAAAATATCTGTTGTCAGTAATTTTATTTTAAATTATTAGCTGAAATAATACATGTACACCATCTACATTGCAAAATCCACCAACACAGCGAAAAATTATTTTTTATCATTTAAGTTACAGGTAAAATGAGTTAGAAAATCAGCTCTGAATGTTACGTTAGTCACGATGGAATGACCCAATTTGAGCTGAAATCGTTTTTGTTCATATAGTCATTTTTCCTTCCTTGCTGAAATCAAGACATGATTTTTTTTTTTGAAAAGAAAATTAAATATGGGTAAAAATTCAAAAGAAAGGAAAAAAAAGTAAATTCCCTTTTTTTTAATCTCCTCATTTTACTGTATGGGACGTGTATGGTTAGCTTATAATTCAAATTTGTTGATATTTATTCCAAATATGTTTCAGAAGCACCATCTTATTCTTTTAAATAAATTTCAACAAATGTGTGATTGAAACCCAATATTAGGAGTATAGTAAAATAAATGGCAAAATTAATGGTATTAAAGCTCAAACTTGCAAAAATATTGCATGTACTTGTTTAAGGAACACCTTCTTCAATGAAGTCAATTTTTCAAATTTCAATTTTATCATTTTCTGTTTTTATCAAAACGCTTACTTCTCAACAATAATTATAATGATAAAAACATATTTTTTTAATGATGTAATTTTGTCATCTTAAATTAGCATTGATATCAGAAATTCTAAATATTTACTTTTCTTAGCTACATTTTATGAGGTGCCCCACCCCCTCCTCTCAAAGAGTCTCTGCTCAGCACCCCCCTGAAATGATTTGCCTGCGTACGCCGCTGGCCTGGAGTCTATATAATAGGCTGATCTGAAATCGGCTGGTCATATCCACTTAAAAGAGAGACAGAAAACCAAAACTGTCTCCCCGCTTCTTTCTAGCCGCTTTTTCGCGATATCACTTCAACTTATTAAAATGACAAAACTTCAGAAATAACGTTCTACGATTTCAAAAGGCGTCTAGTTTTTGTTGAAAACATTTCGGATACAGAACACATTTAATTCTCTCGCTAGTTTTTGCCACAGAAATGTTTTTACCAACCTGTTGGGAAAAAACTTTCTGTGGCAAAAACTAGCGAGAGAATGATATGTAGGTACCTATTTCTCAAAAAAGGAAGAAGGGGGAGGGATCACTATTGCAAATTTTTCTATTTTAAAAATTCGTACCAAGTGCCCACAATAAATGAAGCTTCCAAAAATGGTTAACACAATTACAGCGGTGCACGAATTTGAACGAGTAACGTTTTCAAACTTTGCTTCGATGGTTGGGTATAGAAGGTTAGATGCTTTATTCAAAAACAAATTAATAAATAAATCTTTCTTGGTGAGTTTCGATTTTGTATTTTAGAAATTCTTCAATTTTACATGTACATTAATGAAGTCCTCTCGCTTCTAAATTTGTACTACTTAGCTCTTTATACTCATTGTCGTTTTAGTATTATTGGGAGGGATCGAGCTCGATTTGTAGTCACGCCAGTGTAATATGCTTTGAACTCTTTCTATCGTGAAAATAAATAAAAATATCTATTGCTTCTCACATGTTACTGAACTAGAAAACGCCAAGGGAATGTTGAGGGAAGACCCTACGCTACTTGAGGCGGGCCAGCCACTTTCTTGAAACGGTACATAAATGTATACGATGCACCGATAAGGAAATTGGCCGATTTCTGATTAATCAGCCGATTAATGATAAGGATGATTGTTTTTAATACTACCAATTTTACCTTTTATACAATTCCGAGTTTAGTAATAGTAAGTAATTTATTTCCGAGAGAAGATTTTTTTTCCGGTAATTTTCACAAAATAATTTCAATATTTTATCAAATTTCGAAGAAACAATTTTCATATTATTGTCAATAATATTACATTAACACGTTGTTAATTATGTTAATTGGACATAAAAATTCCAAAAAGGGGGAGGGGGAGCACTCCAGTTTAGGAGCACTTTTAATTTGATTTTTTTAATAATTATAAGCAATTTAATTCAAGACTTTTATATTCTTTGTGAAAATTAGAGGTTATCTAAAAGCACTGTACTAATTAGAAAACTGTTGCTACAAGAAAAATGTTGCAACAATGTCTATGTATATTTATTCAAAGTAGGAGAATTAATATATTAAAAACTTTATAGAAACTGAGGATTATTATTACTGTTAATAAAATTTTTCACCATAGTTTCTTAGTGAAGGTATACTTTGAAGAATCACATTGAAAAAAAAAAATTGACCGATTATTAATAATCCGCAAAGTACCGATTAATCGGTGCATCACTAGTGCGTTCTAATCAATTGTTTTCTTTATTCTCAGTTAGAGCACGGTCGTTGTGGCATCCGCTAATACCTTCCCTATTTTTGGCCCATGTTTGAAGAAACTGTATTAAAAAATAAAATCAAGAAAATTTATCTGGTAAGTTTTTTACAGCCAGGGAGTTTATAATTAACTTGCCTTACTTGCCTTATTGCCCCTTTTGTAACTTGCCTTAATACTGTAAATAACGGCTTATAAATAAAACGATTTTATTTATTTAAAAGGTCTTCTATTGGACATTTTAAATACGAATCATGAAAAGTCCTATTTATAAAAAATAACCGGAGGCCTAAAATAGCGAACTTTTATTTTCCCGTACCCAAGGAATCGTATTTATTCAGCCAATTAGTAACGATTAGCAAGAATTATTGTTTCTTTGAATTTATGTGAAATAATGGGGAAAGGTAGGGCCATCCCGAACTAAAATTGTTGGAAAGGAAAAATTCTCAAATTGTTTAATGAAATTCGAATTTCATCCAATAATACGAACAAACATACATATCATGCATGCATAAAATGAGAAGGAACACTGAACATCGTTAAAAGAAAGAAGAACGAAGATCAAAGTTGCAATATTGTCATCAAATTTTCCGAATAAATAAATAAATAATTTTGGAATAAGGAAATTTTAGAAGTTCGCACTGACCTCCCGTGACCTCCCATCAGGGCTACCCCTGGGAGGGGGCGCAATTTCTTAACTTCGCCACATGCGCTTGGTGAGAGAGGAAGCAGAATCGCACGACGCGACGCTCTTTTACTCACGTGGCATCTTTCTCCTAAGTCACGATGAAGCTATACGACCTTGAACTCAGACTGTAATGTTGTACTGCAGTAATTGTACAGTAGTAATCTCGCTATTTCAAAGCATTGTACTTCAATGATTGCACTTTTTCTGCAATATTAGAAATTATTCTGTAGGATGGGCAAGTATTCTAAAAATACGACGAACTAGCAAAAATGTGAGATTTTTCATAACGATTCCTGGAGACCCTGGGGAAATTTTAGCTCTAATACATTTTTTATTGATAGATTGCACCTTAAGTAGTCCATTTTTGGACTTAAAAAATTATTTTAGCTTTACCCATAATTTATGCATTTTTTCAAAAAATCATCGTTTTGACTAAAAAACTTGAAACTTCAAGTTAATCCCGGCATAGGGTAAAAGCACCAGTAGTCGGCCATTTAAGAGAAGAATAGAGAATTAAAAAACGGAAAAATGACCGAAAGGAGCTTCTGTAAAATCACAGAAATATAGTTAACGAAACGGAATAACTCCGGCAACTCAGCTGCCGTATATTTTTCTGTTATTTTCAGGACATTTTTTTTAACAGTGTAGGCTACAAAAGCAAAATCCATATAGGGTAAAAGCACCAGTAGTCTGCCATTTAAGGGATCTTTTGTTGATCTTGGCTAACCTAGAGCTTTCAGCTATCAATACAGCAACAAAAACAAGGTAAAACTTTAGAATGAACCTTTCTGATAGTGAATCACCTACTTGTTCCAGAAATTTTTTAAAAAAATATGTTAAAATCCAAGCTGTTGTCACCACTAGTAAATGCTCCAGTAGTCAGTCACAGAATCATTTTAGCTAAAAAATAAGCAGAATGGCAATCTTGGATGACGGGCACACCATTCAAAATCAAATGATTCATTACTAATTCAAAAAAAGTACCCAAAACTTAACTGCTACTGGTTGATGATTAAGGATAGATACATGAATGTGTGAATGCGTCATATCTGATTTTGAATTAAAAATGTACCATTTATAGGGAGTTTTATGTCATTGTGGCCGACTACTGGAGCACTTACCCTATCTAAATATTTTTCAATTTCAAAATAAAAATTTTTGGTAACTATGTGAGTATAGTGACAACTTTTTATCAACTTGAAATTTTGAATTTCCAAAAAAAGTTTTTCGTGATACACCCTAATATGCATATGCGTATAATTAAGAAAAAAGAAAAAGGAAGAGTTTTTTTTTCAAACCTTTCCTTCGTTCTGCTGCTGACTAGGTAGCAGAAAAAAATCGTTCCACACCGATCACTTTGAAATAATTGTAAATATGTTGGGAAATCTTAGAACCATGATTAAATGCATGTATTTACGTGAGAATTCGAAGATTGAAATGAGGAATTAATCCATTTCTGTAATAAACTCAAGGTGAAATCTAAGACTGAAAACATTGTAACCAAGAATTCTGTCGTGACAACGTTCACACTATTTCCGCCATTAAAATGCAGAGTGATGATGATGATAATACTTCGGGAGTCTCACTGCGCAGGTGCAGCCTATCGAAAGTGGTATTTTGGTTTTTCTAGTTTTTACCTAGCTAAAACAATCCACCCTGAGACACGGGTGCCCTATTATCTTTCACCTTGAGGGGACTATATTCGCTTCAGAGTCACCTTTACTTCTGGCAGTGTGGTTCTAATCAGATTTCAAAGCAGTTCAACGATTAACAATAACAATTTATAATTAAGTACAATAGCTGAGACGCGGAGATGGGCTAAAATATTACCATTTTATTCTCATTCGGCATTTCGGAAGTTTCGATTTGTCGCTTGCGAGCTTGCTTGATTCTTCATCTTCCAACCTGAATAGAAAACAAACAATAAAGAATACGATAAGAACACATTTCTACTTGCACGCATTTATCAGGGCCCGTTCAAAAATGGTGTCATTCTTGGAGCGGAATTCGCCAACTTTTGACAGAAGGTAGAAAGAAGGGGTAACATTACGCATTTTTCAGTTAAAATATGCTTATGAAAACTGCGTGACATCTGACAAAGATGAGTAGAGGTTAATGGGTAGTGTGAGACACTTTGTAATACAGGGGGAGAGGAGCGAATTTATTCGGAAAAAGTGCGCCATCAAGTATGGAGAGCCCCGTACACAAATCCCATTCATCGTAAATAGGGACGTTTTTGCGGCTCCTTTCAGATCTAAGTAAATATACATGATCTGTCAGAAAAAGGGGGGATTTTTAATTTCGGCTTTGTACTGCCTTCCACTTTGTCAAGTGGCAAGAGAAGCCTGTCCTCTCTCATGTCCCTGTCCTTTCGTTGTGTGAATGTGAAAGGTTGCCTACCCTCTAAACGAGACCCTATGGCCAGTATGTACTGCGGAAGTCGGACTTGACACCAAACGATCATACATTTGGAAAAGTGAAGCCGAATCGCCAACCTGGCTGGCACAAGACCGGATTCCTACTATTGGGAGATGTCAGGGTCAGACAACTAGTAGAGTTGTGCCATGTGTAAAGCCAGTGTTCTTCTGCCATGGCAAGATGGCAGAACTGTAAGGAGAAACAGACTACTTCAGTCCGTAATAGGTACAATCTGCTATTACAAGCGAAAGGTTTTGCAGCTCCTCGTGTTCCTTTATCATACCTACTGGGCAATTCCATGGTGTCGGACGTAAAAAATGAAGAAATATTTTTTAGTTTTAGTTCCATTTATCAAATATAAACTGAATAGAAATGATGAAGTTGGTATTCAAAATACTCGCTACATCATAATGAATAAAAAATCACGTTAGTATTTTAAAATAGATCTCTAAAATAGAAATTAAAAAGATTTAAAGAGTTGGTGTCGGACGTAAACGCACAAATAGTAAAATTGGAGATGCACTTAAAATTTACTGAAACTCTGCGAATTGGCTTACATTTTAATTTCAAAAACAGCTAAGATCGATAGTATACTTATGATTGAAGCATATTTTACAGTTTTTTAATGATATTGCTTTGAATAAAGTTAACTTCGAACTACTAGTACCTTGGTGTCGGACGTAAATTTGCGGTGTCGGACGTAAACTCTTCGAATTGGACCTAAACCGTTGTTCTTAAATGTACATACATGTCAATGATTACAGTTTTAAATAAGAAAATTAGCTTAACTTTTATTCCTAGGTGACACATATTATTTTTTAACATTTAAAAGGGTTCATCAAATTTAAACTGTCTCCTTTTTCCTGTTGGGATCGGAGGACGAATACGTTTAATAATGTTCCGTAATTTGTAAAATATTTTATCCTCAGTTCTTGGCCATTTAAAATAGCCTTTAGAACTATGCATGACTGACACTACAATGTAATTTGCCATTTTTTTGGCGATACATCCAAGACAAAGCTTGGCATCATGCGTTACCACAACCCAGTCATTGATGTTTACTGTATCAAGATCTGCAGATTCTTCGATCCCGGAATTATCAGATTCTGACATAGAAAATATTGGTACTGTTCTTAATTTGTTATCACGTGATATGTCACTAATTTGAACTTGATTATGTCCAACTGATTTGACAAAATGAGCAGATTTGATCTTTGGAATAGGCAAAACAGCTTTCCAGTGCTGGTGCAAATGCTTTGTATCTATGTGTACATCTTTTGCTGAAATATACTTTAGATGCATATTTGGATTTAAAAGTGCTGCAACTTGAGAAAATTGCTCCGCTTTTGTCACCGTCATTTTTCCTGCTTTAACGCGGCGCCAAACGATTTTTTGCACTGTGCCTCCTATGGCATCAACCACCATCAACCAGCAAATATGAATATTAATCAGAACACTGATAAAAAAAAATGTAAGCATCCACTTGTACAAATCCAACTACGAGGTCCATGTGTTCTGACTCTTATCGAAACAGAATACAGGTTGTGTTGTGATGATCTAGATTTCAAAACTCTAGATGAATACTTAGAGTTGAGTTGCTATTTTTCTCAAAGCAATAATATGTATATAAACTTTTTTTTTAATTTAAGAGTTCCCAGAACAACTCAGGTACATTGTAATTGTCTTAATACAAATGTCTCATGAGGAGAAAAAAAACTTTTGAAGTATTATTCTGAAGCAAATTTACTATTTAATAAGTAAATTTAAAGTATATGTATGCATAGTAAAGTCAAAAATTATTTTTTTTAATCATGTTTCACTTTAACTTTGTAATTAAAGGTAAAATATGGAGAATCACAGTTGCAAACAAGTGTTATATAAGGAATGTAACAGTGGCGGACGTAAACGGTGTCAGACGTAAAAAAATTCTTTACGTCCGACACCTAGATTTTAATTAAAAATATTTACTTGTCACAAAATGTTAATAGGTTACATCAATGAGACCAAAGATCTTACTTTGTATACAAAGTTAGATGTATGTAGCTTTAAAATTATTGGCCCAGCATAATTAATCGCACATTTTGGTGTCGGACGTAAAACACTTAATGTGCCCCATGGGAATTCTGTCACAAATCAAAATGAATTATATTCTCACACATTTTTGCAACATCACCTGCTGTACATTGAATATTTAAATAGATATTCGTCTTAATTCATAATTTTAGTATGTATATTTTGGAAAAAGCAGAGCTTCTTTGAGAGTCTTCAAATATAGTATGAAAACGCTCTGGATGTTGACCTTAGTTTGACCTCTTGTAACTCAGTTAAAACTTAAGTTATCAAAATTTAGACATAAATTTCAAAATATACAACTTTTTACCTTTAAAATGATACCTTGTTTGCTAAGAAATATTAATTTTGAAAATGTGTCCATCTGGTTGACCTTATTGTGGAATTGCCCTACTTTTAAACATAAGTTTTGAAGTCGGCGCAAAAACAATGTATAGGGGTCATTTTTACCATATGCTTACATTTCAAAAATTTTAAGTAATTTTTTTAACTTGCAATTTTCTTTGAGAAATACTAACAGATGTTTAGTCACAGATTGTAGGTGTGTAAAAAAGTAACTAGTTGTACACTTTGGTGAATAATTAAGTATTCAAATGCTGTTGTAAAACTGTAAGTTGCAAGGAAAATTATCGTCCATTACCATACAAAATCAATATGAAATCTCACTTTTAAACTATATCATAGAGCCTAGAACCCACTTCATTTGAAATTATTTGCGCCCTGAAGCTTAAAACGATGTTTGTGATGATTGAAATATTGATCAAAAACTCGATGGTAACGAATTTGACATTTGGTAACGGATTTGACCAGTAACGGACTTGACATTTCAACCAAAATGTCAAATTATGGCTGGGTTGTCGAATTTAAAAATTGAACTACAATATGCATTTTGTTAGAGTTGTATAATGAACAATATTTAGGGGTAAAAGTTTAGAAAAAGTAAAAATTAATGCCAAAATCTTTGGTAACGGATTTGACAAAGAATAAAAATACGCACCGGGAAAAAATTTTGTGCGAAACGCCACAGCAATACTTCTCGACTCAGGGAAACAAAATGGTACAAAATAGTTACGTCACTAATTTGTTAACTGAATACGTGTTACCATCTTTTGACTTTAATAAATACCTTTTTTAGCTAAAATAATCTTAGGGTAACGGACTTGACAAGAACTTCCGGACAAAATATATTCATATATTTCTTATTGAAATAAAATTACTATTGTCAATATTTATCATGAATACCATATACTAATAGTCAATATATAAAAATAATATGTCGCATTTACTTTGTTTGACCATTAAGTATAGGAAAAAATAGTTGAACTTGCGAAAATTGGAAATGGACAAGCGTTTTTGCCTTGATTCTCATTTTTAAAGACTTATATAAAAATAAATAAATAAATTTCAATAATTTGTTGAGTGATAGAATTTTTTTGGGGGTATTTCTTGAAGAAAATAATTATTCGCATTGAATCTAAAATATAAGTTATGCTTCAAAATCGTCTTTTTAACCTCCGGACAGCAAATGTAAGCAACTTTTGAAAATGACCCATAGAATCATACGTAACTACAATTCAACTATAAATATTAATTTTAATGGATACATTTCATGGATTATCACACATTCGTGTAATGGTGCAAATATTCTGCTTTTAATTTTTAATGGTTTCTCTGAAAAATGTTGGCAAAATATGGTTTAATATCATTTGACCTATCGTTTTTGCGCCGACTTCAAAACTTATGTTTAAAAGTAGTATCGATGGTGTTCAAAAAAAAAAATATTTTTTTTTACTTTTTAGAGCAATTTCCAACATAAGTCGGTTCTTTTTTTTTTTCGAAAATACCTTATTAGTTTTTCAAATCAATATTTAAGGTTTAATTGAGTAAAAGATTCGTTTCTCGTTGCTTACAATCATTGTTGTGTCTTCATGTCTATTCGACTTTAATTTTATAGACTATTCAATAAATAGACAATAAGGACTAGACAATAAAGAAATATGCTACTCTGTAAGTGAGACTGAGTCAATAAGTGAGACTGCGTAAACGTGCCCGGGTACGAGGCATTGACCTAAAATTATTTTTTAACGCGTAAATCCTCAAACAAGGTAAGCACTGATTGCACAAACTGAACTTTTATTGAACTGCTTTATAAGATCATAACGTCTAAATTTTCCTGAATTGAAACGTAAAAATTAAAAAATTCGTTGAAAAAAATCCTCTTAAACGTGTCCCGGTCTACCCTAACCTTTCATTTTTTAACTTGGTATTTTTAAAATGTGGTTAATTTTTTAGGGGGGGGGGGGTCTTTTTCTTCCGGAGGTTATTTCTTCTCCTTTGCGGACCTTTTGTGACGTGACTTAAAAACCATTGCTTTACGCCCTTTCTCATAGCAGTTAAGTAATGACATCATGAACTCTTAAAATGTTGCTACTTCGTAGGGCTTGTTATATTTATCCAGCTGTTAGATGCTGTCTGTTTGCGTTTTGGGCGCCTGGCAAGGTCGGACGCTTCCATCTGAAAAAGGGGAGTTAGGTTTTGGATGCGCACTACCCGATGCCTTCAGCTTTAGTTCGCGGACTACTTCCTCGTTGCTTTTCCCCCTATTTCGAGCAAGTCCGAGGAGACTTCGCGCGTGCGCAGATACCGCCTAAGTCGCACGAAAAAATTTTAGACAGTAGAGACGTTTTCTGTTGCAATTTCACTTTCGGAAGCAGCCAGAGCATTATGTCATCGGGTCTGAACATTTTGAGCAACCCCTCTACGGTGGCCAAGTACCTTCCTACCAAATTTTGTCCAGATCTGCCGTAAACTGTTGTTTTGTAAAGAGAACATACACATATCGCACCCTTGCTACAAAAGTGCCACAACTCAAAAAACTACGTTTTCCAGGAATTGCAAAAAACTGTTCCCGGGCTAACTAGGCACATTTTAGTATTTTTGAATTTGTCAATATGAAGACCGATACATCTCAAACTATGATCGTTAGTTACGCACGTTACTCTACGATGGTTGGACGACAACTCAAGATGTGGCATTTCAGTGGAAGGGGTCCTATGCATCTTGATAACAACAAAACGCCATAACTGCCCTTTGGCTGCTGATTTTTCAATGCAACTTCTGGCTCTTTTGAAGATTGGTAGAGACGTGTAAACTACGTCTAATGATGGTCATAACTCAAAAATTACAATTTTTGAGTTGTAGCAAGGGTTCGATATATTCTTCGTTTTATTTATACGGATTTCAAAATATTAAGATCAAATTGTCATATTTTCAGGTAAAGCGCAAGAAATAGAAATATTACTTTTTCCACAGCAAACTGATTTGTAAAGCTAAGAATTCTTAAGAAAGCTATAAATAATCAGAAAACGGCACAAGACGTAACCATCTTGGTAAGTTTAATTGTAGTTTAGCCTATCAACTTTTCTCAACTAAAATAGATCTCAAAAGTAAAATGACGTTCGGTACCAGACGCCGGAGGAAGGCACAAATTTTCGCCCGGGTCAGACAAGCTGCTTCCACGATAAGGTCAACCGGATGATCAAATTTTAAAAATTTATATTTATTTTTAAACAAACGAGATATCATTTTAAAGGTAAATAGTTGAATATTTTGAAATAGCCCTTTAAATGTTGATAACTTCAGTTTTAAATAAGTTACAAGATGCTAAAGTGGTCTTGAGAATTTCCAAACCATATTTGGCGATTAAGCAGTGAGTATTCTAATTTCACATTAGCTACCAGTTTTTATAGCTCTCTTTGCTGTGTGGTATCCTCTTTAAAAAGTGGATTTTTGCCTCCAACTCGGTTACTTTCCTATTCCATGCTGATGAGTGCATAATAAGCACGAAACTGCAGTCCATGGATGGAAATGAACGAGTTGGCGGTGTATCGTACATATTTGGCGACTTTCAAAGGTTTTTCCCAAAAAATGTTTACTAAAATAATGGATGAGGATGAATAACACAACAGGTAAAGTTACAAAATGGGTAGAAACAAAATTCGTTTTTATTCTTAAAAGAATTTACATGGGGCACACGTCCGACACCAAAATGCGCAAATTTTCATACTGAGCCAAAAATTTTAAAGCTACCTTAAAATGGGGTGAATCGGAACACTTTTCAGCTTTGATTGTAAAAAAAGCAATTAAAAGATTTTTTTTTTCGATTTTATTTTTTGGGTAAAAAATTCGGTCTTGCTTTACTTTTGATATTCCAACCAAAGACAAAACATTTTGAACAGTCATTTTTTTATACATAGGAAATTATCGGTGTTCCGAATCACCCCGCTGATAGGGGTCAATTGAAACACATGGTAAAATTTTTAATTTTTTCAATTTAACCTGTAATATGTCTCACAATTATGAGTAATATTGATGGGGGATAATAAGACCAGATAGTTACTGTCAAATAAAAGTTTAATTTCGATACCAGTAAACGTTTAAAATTTGTCAAAATTCAAAATAATTTTGAAATTTGGAAAAACTAGAAGTAATTTTAAGAAATGCTTTTGCATTGAAATACAAAGATTTAACATAAATGGAAGTCACTCATGTCATCCACAAATTTAAACCCGCAATTGTGGCTTGGCTTAAGATTTTTCATAACTTCTTCTGGGATGAACGCTGCCTTTTCTTTAGTTTCTTAAAATCTTTGGGTTTTGGGGATTGTCCTATAAGATTTTCCCACTTTGACTGTGTGCTGAATTTTTGCTGCATAAAGTCTGTATGACTTTCTCCCATGTATTTTGAGTAAAAAGAAGTCTCCTGGAGAAAAAATCTTTTGAAATCTGCAACTTTTGTCATTCTAAGATTTAGTTGCTTAAGAGAAGGGAGAAACAGTAGTGAATCCTTGTCCTTGTCTTGACTAGAAGAGTTTTGGGGTTAGAATCTTGATTTTTAAAACACTTTCATTTAAATAAGTTTGAATTCCCTGCTAAAAATGACCTGTAGAGATCAATAGAAAAATCTATTGATATCAGTAGAGTTCTATTGATATGAATTGATTTCTATAGATGTCTCTATTGGTATTGATAGAAGCTATTGATACCTGTAGCCTATTGATCATAACCTCAATGGATATCCATAGAAGCCCTATAGACATCAATAGAAATTTGGTTAATAGGAAAGCATTTCAATGGATATCAATAGAAGTTTTATAGATATCGATAGAAATCTGGTCAGTAGGATGCTGATCCCAATGGATATCACTTAAAGCTTTAATTGACATCAATAGAAATCTGATAGGTTATACTAATTCCAATTGATATCTGTAGAAATGAAATCATTAAGTTTAAACTTAAGTAGTAAGTCTCGGTAAAATTAGTGAGCTAGGAAAGTTATTAATAATAATTTTAAAAAAGCAGATGATTTTAAACTTTTTAAATAAAGATAACTATAATTTTAAAATAATAAACTTCGACTGAAATTTTAACTGATAAAATTCTGAGTTTTTAAAATCTGATATTACAGATTCATATAAACTCACGAAAATGGTACGCGTCAGTTTCTTCCTTCTCTACCTATTTTAAGGAAAGGACTCTATTTCTCATTTGATTGACAGGTGCCATCTTATCACGGTTTTATTATATTTCATTTGACTAATTTTAATAATGCTTGGAGTTTGGGTTGCTACAAAAACAAATACATTTTTAAAATTATAAAGAGAAAAAGAACGAAACAAATAAACAAAATAAAAACGTAATCATGGTAACAACATGAAAAGTTAATTTCCGTTGATAAAATATTTCATTTCATCTTTATTTTCAAACAAATTTTATTCTAGAGCTCAACCGTTTTAGAATCGTTTGGCTTGCTTTGCTAAAGGTAAGCCTTGAATTTCCGAGACTCTAAAAAAAATTATTACAGCTCTTCTAATACTCGTAGAAACTTCAAACTGACATCATTTTAGCAGAAAATTTCAAGCTTTCGATTGACATAAAACTTGAAAATGTGTATGAAATATATTTTCCCTATTTTATCGAATTTTCGCTAAGAATTTGAATAGAAAAGGACGAAATCGAATTTTCGAAAAAACGCTTCGTAGTGCATAACCCCATGCTACGAACTAATTTTGTGTCGAATTTCATGAAAATCGACGGAATGGTTTTGGCGCTACACACGTGACAGACAGAAAGAAGGAAGGAAGGAAAGAAAGACATACCCACCTTCAGCTTTATTATTAGTAGAGAAAGTTGGAAAATTTTATTTTCAGTATGATCTTCTAAAAGTTTCGTTTTTCACAATGCATTTACACTGAGACAATTACAAAGCTTCTCATACAAACTGCAATATGAAATTCACCTAAAATCTTACAATTGACATTATGCGTAATTTACTTTCATAAACTAAGAGAGAAAATCTCTAAAAATGTTTAGCGACTCTTGCTGTGGATAAAGTATTGCCAAACTTGAAAAAAAAAATCCAGGGGGGGGGGGGGCAAAGGGTCCGAAACAATGCAATTTTATCGGAAAACAATAAAAACCACGCCCACTTATATGTAAATACATTGATTTCTCAAAGCCAGGGGGGGGCAATTGACCCCCCCCTGCCCCCCTAAATGACGGGCCTGTGTGCCAATGTTTCCAGACCACTTTTTTTTCCCCTTTTAAAAACAATTAAGGATTTAAAGTAAATTGACATCCTTTTAACCACAAAACAAAATAGATCACATTAAATATACACTTTGAACCAAATGATGCTTGGAGATAACATGACCTACAACGATACAACCAGGATTCATTTATTGGTTGACATCATGGTTCAAAACCAATGGTTTTGGAGACCACAGCAGCACACTGATACTTCTCCTTTGGACGCCACTGCCAGTTAGTTTCAATTTTGAATTCAAAAAGCACAGGTAGAATAAAAAATGATTCTCGAAAGCTAAAAATGAAGTACTTTTTTGAAATGAAAAAAATTCATTCATTTTTCTCCCTTCAAGAAATAGCAAAAAGCTAGAACAAAAAACTTAATGTTTTGTAGACTCCATAACCAAATTTATAAATTTAATAAAAAACAACAAATTTCAATAATCATGAAAATTGATTTTGAATCTTGTGAAACTGGGGTTGAGTTTTGAGCCTTGAATTCAAAAATATAAAATACGTAATTAGTTTTTTAAATAAAAATGTTCATCCAAAATTTGTTACGGACTCTACAATCACCATTTCTCATGCTATAAGTTTTAAGAGAACACACTTTTTGATTAATATTATTAGCTATTTTTATATATGAATATTTATTTCATTTATCTCAAGTACCAGTTTTGATATAAAAATCACTTCAAGTACTGGTGAAGTAAAGTTCAATGTTGATCCCTTAACTATGAAAATTGTATTTTTAGAGGACAGTTAAAGTTTGATCTATTATTTTAAGTGTAAGAAATAATCTATGTGACCTTTGAATAAAAATTTACCTTTTTTAGGTATTTATAATTATAATCATTGACGTATATTTGCATTTAAAAACAACAACTTATATCCAATATGAACAGTTTACGTCCGACACCAAGGTAAAAAAAATTCAAAATAATTTATTCTTAATAATATAACTTAAAAACTATGAAATATACTTTGCTCATGAGTATACTTTTGAATTTAGTTGTTTTTAAAATTAAAATCTAAGCCAGACTTTCAATGATTTTTAACTGAAGAATCAATTTTACTATTTGTGTGTTTACGTTCGATACCAACTCTTAAAGCTACTAGCTGCCAGGGCAGCTAGATTAGCTTCCTGCGGCATGTTGATACATAACGTCCCCCTTCTCTAACTTTTACCTCATTCTGAAGTTATATTATTTGACATAATTTAATGTTAATTCAATTTCAGGACATACCACGCACGTGGCCCGGCGTTGCACGGGCACTTCGTGCCCTGAAAGTAGTGAGGAAAATTTCAAGAAACTACTCCCCGCCAAGGCGGCTCGCTAACAGGCACTTCACGCCTTTACTTTTTTCCTATATAAAATCATCATTAGAATTATTGAGATGCTTCGCGCCTTCAAGATGGTGAGGAAAGTTTCAGTAAGTTCAGCTCACTCAAAGGAAAAAAGCAGACATAGATACTCAGTTTTTAATATAAGTAGATGGCTTTTCAACAAATGAATGCTTCAAAATATTACAAGTAGCTAGCGATAAAAATACTATCATTGTTATCACTGTTTCATAGCAACCACGTTTCAACAATGGGTTTCATATTTAATCATTTATTAGGCTTAATCGCTTTAAATTTGATTACTTATTAATTGATATCTTCGCTAATTAAAATCGTATAATTATGTAAATTGAAAGTAATGAAGCCTGAAAAATTACCTATCTATCGGTACCTGGTTCGATTTTCAGTTCATTGGCGTTCAGGAGAAAGAAGCGTGACATAGATAGATAATTAGAAAGAAAGATAGAAAGAAAGAAAGATAGATACTCGGTTTTTAATCTAAGTAGATTTTAATTTTTACTTCACTTATCCAATTTCGACAATTAACATGATTTTATATTCTGTATGTTGCAGGAAGTATTTTAAACATCAATTTAATGATTTTAAATTGGTTTTTGTCTGGTAAATGGAATTAAAACTCAGAAATTTCTCTTCATTTTTTACGTCCGACACCATGAAATTGCCCTTAACTGTATTCCAACCTAGAATAGGGAGGATTAAAATATATGCGGATAAGTTCTTTTTAGATATTCAAAGTCGAATTTCCAGAAAAATAGCGAGAAAATTGTTCGGTGATTTCAACACTATAAAGGGCGTCCTTAAAGTAACTGTTTAGTATAAAATTAATCACGGGTGCATTTAGGGGTTACTATCAAATTTAAGAAAGAAAAAAAAGATACTTTGATCTACTTAACATGCTTAGTTATCTAGACAATTCTCCCAAATTGACGGAACTAGTCAACTTATGAGTGAAATTTGAAGAGAAAATTTGATAAGATTATTTAAAGAAATTAACTTCAAGATCTCATATCTTATCGATTTAACTGCGCATATCGTAAAAGATCGCAATTTTTATCTTTTAAAAATATTGCAAGAAACTCCATAAAGGAACATATTTGAATATTTTTTTTTAATTATGACGTCAATGATCTAATTGGTTGTATAGGGTGGTTATAAATTAACGTGAGGTGTTTGGAGCCCTCTAGCGCGCGAAATATTGTCAAATTTCATGTGCGCACATATTAGACCATGGGATTTTGATTTCTGGAATAAAAAATAGTTTAAAAATCGCCTTCAGAGGAAAATTTGGCGCTGTAATCGTTCGTGTATTACTCTGAATATCGCGAATTAATATTGAAAAAATGCTGTACAAAGCAATTTCGCAAGGAAAAAATGATTGTTATTTGCCAATGAGGTTTAATAGGATCGCCGTAGAATTTCCGGTATGACCTCCAAGGTCGCCCGATCTCAATCCATGTGGTTTTTGGTTATGGTTATAGCTGAAAAGTGTTGCGTATCAGACATGTTTCTGGTATAACAAGTTTAAAAGATTTTGTAACTTTTAAAGTCAGAGAAATCAATTCTGATATGTTACGAGTTGCCGTGGAAAATGTTGTGCATCGTATCCAGTTATTGCAACTCCACAATGGTGATCATATTGAACTACATTTGTGACAAAAAAGCCAGTTTTGCAAAAAAAAAAGGGGGGGGGATGCATATTTTGTCAATAGCATTTGAGTCTTCGACAATCAGAGTAATGCACTTTGCAGTGCCAAAATTTCCCCTGGTGGCCATTTTTAATTTTTTTTTTTTCATCGAAATCCCATGGTCTAATATGTGTGCCCATGAAATGTGGCAATGTTTCCCCCAGTACTGTACGCGTTGGAGGACTCAAACACCTCGCGTTAATTTCTAACCACCCTGTATGTTAGAGATTCTCGCAAAACGAATGTTAAAAAGTAGAATTTCTTTAACCCTTTATGTCCCAAATTAATTTCGCAAATTCTGAAAATCAGTAGGGTCTACGGCCCCCTACGCCTTAGGAACCCTAAGAAAACTGTTTCCGATTGCAGGTACCATCTGTCGGCCTCTCAGCGAAGTACAAGGAGTAGTACTTAAAAGCTTCAGCATGATTCTAGACATATAGGATGTGTGCCCATGAAATTTGGCAATGTTTCCCCCAGTACTGTACGCGTTGGAGGACTCAAACACCTCGCGTTAATTTCTAACCACCCTGTATGTTAGAGATTCTCGCAAAACGAATGTTAAAAAGTAGAATTTCTTTAACCCTTTATGTCCCAAATTAATTTCGCAAATTCTGAAAATCAGTAGGGTCTACGGCCCCCTACGCCTTAGGAACCCTAAGAAAACTGTTTCCGATTGCAGGTACCATCTGTCGGCCTCTCAGCGAAGTACAAGGAGTAGTACTTAAAAGCTTCAGCATGATTCTAGACATATAGGATTCGTAATACTAAATTAATGTAAGCGTTTGAGAGCCAAAAACTGCCTTTTTAAAGCTACAAGTTTAAAACTTCCCATAAAGTGCCTCCCCCACCCTGTCTCCAGCAACTCTCGCTAATATCATTTGAAGAGGTAAATTTCTTTTTCAGTACTTAAATTTAAAAATATATTTAAAGGGAGAGCTTTCCAGAATGCCCCCTCCTTAACATCATTCGAGATCGGCTAAAGTTCCGTTTTCGGATCATCTATTTTGCAAAACTGTAACATCACCAACGATGGCCTACAATCGCATTTTACGCATTTCATTTTAAAAAATCCCTCTCTTTAAAATTATCCTATAGACAATATAATGTGCACTTCTGGAGTTAAAAAAAAATCCGTGCGAAAGTTTTCGAAGACACCTCCTCCTAACATGGATGGTTCAACTTGCTTTCCGTTGGGGAAAACTGACTGCCATCTAACTTTAGCAAAGATGGCCTGCAATCGCATTTGCAGCATTTTAATTTCAAAAAATCTCTAAAAAACCTCCTCTGTTAGACATAACCGAAGACTACCCACATTTTTTTTTTTAGTTTCAATTTTGAAAAATTACCTCGGGAGGTTGCTAAGCCCCTATTCTTCCAAACAGTACCAAATATTATCTAAAGCTGCATTTTTAGATTTACAATTTCGAAACAGTTTCGGGGGAGAACCTCAGAAACCCCTTGTTTACTGTTCCAAAGATTGTATATAACTTTTTTCAGAGTTCAACTTCGAAAAATTGCCGTGGGAGCGTCACCGAACCTTTACTTTCTCTAATATTACTAAAGATGGTCTAAAACTGGTTATTAAAACTAAATTTTCAAAAATGTTTTGGGGAAAAACAACCAAATCCTCTTTTTATCTGACTTAATCGAAGCAAATAGCGATTGCATTTTTATAGTTTCAATTTCGAGAATTGAAAATCGAAAAAAATCAACATTTACTTTCTATTAAATTATTTCAACTGTTCTATATCACTATTTCATAGTTGCCATTATCAAAAAACAATAGATGGCGCAGACGATTAAACAAAATATGTAATAGAAAGAAATCTAAGCATTTCGGAAAATAATAGATAAATTTTTAATGTAAAAACCAGCAGACGATAAATAAGGTCATAAAAATAATTAGTATATTTGCTTATAACCTTAAAAATTACATTTCTTACTTAGAGAGATATAAAGAAGCTCTCAAAAAATGAAGAAAAAAATCGGGAAATTTAACAAAGTTGCAAATATTTCCGGTATTTTGAAGTTACATAATATTTTCAAATATACCGTTGGATAGCACGTTTTCTAATAATAACTATTAATAACTATTGATATAGGTTATTATAAAAATGCAAACCCGAGTTATACAGGAAAAAGTAGAACCGAGTCCAAAAATTTGGCAGCCATTTTCATTACGCCATAAACGCCGCTAGAGGGCCAGAAAAATTATGTACCGGGCTTTTTAAACTTGTCTACCCATGTAATATCCGAATCCAAAAGGGCAAAGCAGCAAAATGCAAGCAGGAGTATAACATTGTTTTTAAAACCCAATTGCCACCCGATGTCCCAATGACGTGCCTGAAGCTAAATGCAATAACTTTCGATAAAGAAATATATTCTTACCCTGCGAATGTATCCATTTGATTAATCCGTAAGTAATTCCTATTCAAATACAATGCTAACAATTTTCATACACATTCAATTAAACACACACCACGAGAATAATTTCTGAAAAGCTTGCACCGAAAGGACCAGAACCGTTTATCGCAACCTTGAAAAAAATAGACTCAAAGAGGAAGCTGTTAACTAGCGACTGAAGCTTGCTTCAATGCATACTACGGCATACTGCCAATAATTCAAGAAATCAAGTTTTAAACCAAGCAAAGTAATCAAATGATACTCATGCGAGCGATATGGCGGTTTCTGGTTTCAATCTTTTCCGTATCATCGAGAAAGTGTTTGCTCGCCTATGGTATCGAAGCTTTCCGAATGTACCAGAAACGTTTCAGATTTAATCGGAAAAGTCATTTTAAACAGACTTTTCTGAATATGTTGGAAATATATGTATTTTCCCAATTTTTTTACATTGTATGGGTGATATCCAATTTCCCCCACTGTATACAAGACTTTAATGCACGGGGTTATTGTCATGTATCATTTTATACTGCCAATTGAACAGACATAAGAACTACCGAAGATTGTAATGAACATTTTAGGCCTTTAGATCAAAGTTCTCTTCTAAAATTTCATGCATTAAACAGGCTTTTATTAACTTTCGACTCATTAATTAACAGCAAATGACTTGAGTCATGTAATAGAAATAAACCAATTTCTTTCAAAATCACTAGTGTTGTACTCCCTGGAATACAGTGTGTGAAGATAGAGCAGGATAAATTTTGCGTTAAAAGTGTACTTTACCCTTATCTTTTAAAAATACACATTGAATAACACCTTATAGTACTTCTTTTCTGTGAGTGCATAAAATGATTTTGGCCAGGTTTTCGGGTCAAATGCGACAATGTGTAAGCTTTACGGCACTTTTCAACTTAGTGATACGACAGCAATGTGATTGTCGATATTCGCGCACGCAAAATGCATTAACGTATGACATGCTTTTTTTTCTACCTACCGATTCAATGACGAATCTGTGAAATCGATATCGTTTATCGGAGCATTTTTAGAGGAAAGGTAAATGGATGAATCGTTACCAAACCGACGGTAACTCCAACTATTTCCGGTATACGTCACTGAGCCTTTTTTGAGTTTTTCAGAGCTTCTCATCTTAGAGATTAAATCACTGGCACTGACTTCTAAGTCTTATGTACGTCTTTTTAGAAGTGTTCAGTTCTCTTTAAAGGACGACAAACCTCTGTCGAAATTCTGAACGCATAGATTGCCTTACTTAGGATCTAGATTCTATCGACCACATAATGAAATTTCTAGGAATTTACGCCGCAAGAGGATCGGCCACGAATAACTCATTAACATTCTATTTATTATCAGCAGACTATCATACCCTCAACTAAAGGCCGACACATAAATAATTCGACCTCCTGTCGTGTTGTGCTCTAAGCTCATTTTTCAATAATGTTCATTTTTGGGGAAGTGTTGCAAACTTTACCTTTGTTCTTACATCTCTGGTATTATTTGTATTGACTTAGAAATCTTCGTTATAATTTATTTTCCTTAACTTTTGCCGTATATGCCGGAAAAACACCATTTTCCGTCTGAAATACTTGACAGCCCAATCATTTTTATGCAATCAATAAATATCATGAAATAAATTTAAAAATAAATAGGGGAGACTGGGGACGGTTGTGACGCGGGGCGGTTGTGACAGTCGTCATATTAGCTAAACCATAATTAATACCTGGTTGAAGCAAAGAGAGAGAGAGTATCAGCATGTTTGTCTGAATGTGTGTCAAAGCATTGCGGTAGCCATCGAGCGACATTAACGCTAGCAGAGGGGTTGGTTACTTTTTAACAGTCAAAAGTAAGTTATTTTGTTCGATGTCTTTTAGTAATTCCTGTTGAATGGGTACAGATAGAGAAATGAAAGTTTTCTCCCCATAGTAGTGAACCTTAATAGTGAAATAGCAGTGATTACTTTTTATGTAGGCTATTTTGTATTGCCATGGCGATTGCTGTTTTCAAAAGTAGTGGGTTGGGGTCGGTTGTGACAAATTGCGTGGGGACGGTTGTGACACGAGTAAAACATGTTTTTATCATATTTGATACCCATAATAAGCTTGGAGAAGACAGAAATAGGGCAGTGTGACCTAATGAAATATAAAGAAGCTTATAAAGAAGTGAAACTTTTTTTTTCTTTCGGACAGCTTTGGAAATGCAACGTTAATCGTAAGTCTTTGCTACGAAACATTCATTCGTAAACACGATGGAGCCGGCCGGCACTGTCACAATGAAAACAACGTGTGCATAGGTTATATTGCTCATAATAAAGTGCTTTTGAGCTTACATATACGCTAAAAGCAGATATGAGAGTAAAATGGCTACTGAGAAATGGTTCCGTTCATTTATGAATAGAAATGTTTCACGTCTGTTCGTGCAGCTCATGCAACTAACCTTTCAAGAGTAACGAGCTTCAATAAAACAAATAAATGTGGAATCTTTCTTTGATACTTGAGAAATGTTATAAACAGACATGACCCACAGGATGTGCATAATGTTGCCAAAACAGACGTTACGAAATTCCAAAAACCTGATATTTTTGTAAGACTTGGTATAAGGCTACTTCAACTGAACGAGACACATTGTTAAATGTTAAACTTTCCCAGATGAAGGTTATGTTGAATTACGTGTAATATTACTTGAAATTAAAAGTGATCTAGACTGTTTTGCTGGTACTTTTGAACTTGTCACAACCAACCCCAAGCTCTGTCACAACCGCCCCTGGGGTGGGGTCCGTTGTGACATGTTTTCCTTTTTTGTTTAATTTGGTCCTGTGAGTTAACTATTGTACTTAGGGAGAAAATTTTACTGTTTATAAGCAGGCAAATAAACACTTTAACATAAAAACTTTAAACCAGCTCACAGGCATTGCTAAGGGATCTATGGGGGAGCAAATGAAAATTGTAACAACCGTACCCAGTCTCCCCTATTCAGTCCCTTAAGAAGCTGTCAATTTCAAATGACGGATCTCAGAAAATAAATAAGTAATAATACTTACTCGGAAGAAATGCCTTAAAAGTAATCGTCTCGCAGCAAGTGCATCCCAAAGAATTGATTTAATAGAGCGTAATGGGTGCGGAAATGAGCGGATGGTAATTCTAGCGGTTCTAAAGATAAGAGAGCACCGATAACACTCATTTGCCCTTCATTTAAACCGAATGGGACTTCTCCTATCATTCAAGAGGATCATCTGTCGGGGTGCAACTATTTCGAAAGCAACGAAAATAGTTGTCGATTTGCATGATCGGTTTTTTTTTTTTTTTTTTTCAAATTAACAACATTCGTCAGAAAACGAAACAATAATCAAGCAAAAGCTATAGAAAGGAAGTAAGCAATCTCTTTGCGTTTTTTAATTCAACTATTGTCTGTGCTTTTCTTTTTTATATATACATTTTGCTACGGCAAAAGAAATGAGATAGAACAGGAGATATTTTGATGGAATGTGAGTGCTGTTTTTCTCGCCCATTATGTCTAGAAAATATAATTTTATAGTTGTACGAAAAAAAGTTTACTTAATTTATTTTTCATTTGAAAATTTGTTTCAAAAAATTATTTGCGAACGTTGAAAAATATTATTTGATTATCCGGGGACATTATGCGATTAAGCTGGGATATTCGATTAAGCGGGGATTAGTATACAGAAATATTCGGTTCCGGTGGGTTTCATTGATACGTATCCAGATCAATATTCGTATCCTATTCTTGGTCTGATCATATTTTTACAGGGTATTTTCAGAAAAATCTATATTAAAATACTAAATATTGCTTTAATATTTCTCCAGCCTTTCTCAGTCACCATGCAAGAAGTTTCTTATTCATTTATCAAATTCCATGATTTACCCTGAGCTTATCGTGCTTGCTGCTGATCCAATCATTGTCAATTGACTGTCAAAAATTGGTGTTTATTTTAGTCAAACAGCCGTTTCTCATTACACATTATTTCAATAAATAGTTTCCAAAAACTAAAATGCACTGACACGTTTGACAGAACTTCGCGAAGATCGTGGGATCGATCCTGCTGCGGATTTTATTGCTTTTGAATAACGTTTTTTCATCTGTTCATTTTGATCCAAGTTTTCATGAATATATTGTCGGCACCATGCTAAAATAACGAATAAGAAAAATCTCGTTTTTCAAGTTCGAATTTTACAAATAATTAAAATTAAAATGATACCCTCAAACTAGTTTTACACTTAAAGAAACCAATAAAAATGTAAAAATTGAAAATAACCAACCACGTCAGGGGGGGGGGATTATATTCAGTGTTTTGGCTCACCTGAAAAGTGCCGATTTTCACATTCGTAATTTTAGCATGGTGCCGACGATATAACAAGAAAAGAAAATATATATTTTAGCATGTTAGTTTAAAGTGAATTTTATTTCTTAAAAGTGATTTCTTTTTTGTTGTTGCTTCCTTAATACAACTACGAAATTAAACTACGGAAAATAAGCCATCATTTCCTTCTTTTAAATCGTCGAAAAATAAAAGTGACTGTTTCTCTGTTTAAATATCAGACTGCTCTCAAGCGCGAATGCATCGCGCAGGTCAGTTAGTTGCTCAGAAAATGAACGTGAATTATTTAAACATTGAAAATTTTCAGTATGATATTTTTATACATTTTTTAAAGGAAGCAAACGCATTTATTTCCTCAGTTAAAAGCATGCACTTCGAGCTAATATTTGACGATGATCAACATCTGAACTTATTTCAATTGGAAACTGAAAAGAATCAACAATCTATTTGAGGGGCAAAGTTTCAAAATTCAGCCTTTGACGAACTTTTCATACAATACGAAAAGGTCTTTATCACAAAGAACAAACTTTATTAAAGCCAGAATCATTTCTTTAAACTATGTAGTAATCAGAATCTTTTACAGTTGAAACACAAAAATTATCAGCTTCTAGCAGTTTTCTTTAAATTCTATTTCCATTAAATACATCCCCATTCTTTTTAATTCCTGTTCGTGTAGAAATTGCAGGAGAGATTTCTGTACGATGTAAGATGGTTCAACGTGAAGTGGACGATAAGATAATCTTCACATCCTCTTTAATTATTTTCCACCAAAACATTTTTAAAATAGAAACAGCTGAAACTGTGTAGCCCCTTGTAACATCTTCTGTCGTATGCAACAAATTGAGGACATTGTAGGAAAGAAACGTTTCCGTAAATTTGCATAACATGATTCACAAAGATAGGCAAGAAGTTTCTGACAAGAAGAGCTCCATTATTTGGAATGATATCCGCATGCGAAAGTAGATTTTAGTTAACTGGCGAGGGAATTTCAATTATTAACGCAACTGAGCAAGCTTGAGACAAGAATACATACAGTAGTTTTCTAAATTGCGAGTTCTCTTAAACTTCGTGGCTTTCGATGAAATTCTCTCTGAATATGAGGGATATGGGTGATTCGCCAAAATCCGAACAATATGATCTCCCCGTAGGACAGCACAAAAATTATTTGAACCTAGAAAGTTTTTTTATTTTTTTAATTGTTAGAAATGCTTATTCTGATGTTATTCAATTCATATTAAAGCAATTTTTCATTTATTTTTTTCTACAAAAATTTTTGAATAGCCAAAAAGTCACCTTTTTTGCGTGTCCCACCCTGTTTCTAAAATGTAAATAAATTATTCTAAAATTTTACTTGAACATTGCACAAATTCCACTTGTAGTGTTGAAGTATGTATAGTTATGGGTGTAATATAGTGTTGTTTTAGCTTATTTAAATGGTTATATAACTAGGTAGCTCATTTTGAAGTTTGTCCCCAGATTGCATGTCCCTCTCCTGGCCTACAAATTGGTTCAATTATTAAAGGAAAAAAGAAGAAATTTTGAATTTGCAGTACTATAACACTGTTTATTCTCATCACTTCTTTGGACTCATAAAGTATTTTGACTATAGAATGTGTATGCTGTTCGTATTATTTATTCCTTAGTTCAAAATGTTGTATGTAACATTTTCGATGTCCCTCTCCTTCCTGGCCAACGTTTCTGTTCTAAATAAAATAAAAATAATAATTCTGCCTGCAGTGTGTAATTGAGTTCAGAGGATAAAAGAGAAAAATACCATTATTTACCTTCTATATAATTCTGGGTAGAAATATCAGCCTTTTTTGATTAAAATGTCCCTCTCCTGGCGCAAAAAAATGTCCCTCTCCTGGCGTAAATAAAAGAAAATGTCAGTCTAGCATTACTTTTAAAGCATTGGTAAAACATCCGGTACAATAAATGGATTTATTTACCAAACATTAGTTAAAAATATTAAAAAGGAGTCTCATTTATTAAAAAAAGTATTCATTTAGAAAAATGTGAACTTTATTTTATGATTGTGAATCTCTTTCTTCATATAAATATTAAATTTGTCGGATGCTGCATCTCTTAAAACAGTGTTCGTTTAAGGAGGCTGTAAATTAGTTTTGTTTGTCAACAATGAACATAGTTTTTCATTCATGTTGAAGTTATTTCTTTGTTATTGTTGTAAAATTTCTGATAATCCTTGATAAAATTCATTTGTTTGCTCGCTTACTGCTTCTTGTCACTCTCTCGGTTTAAAACAAATGACCCCCCTTTTTTGGGGTGTAGCATACTTAAAGTGAGTTCCCTCTATTTTTCTCTTAATAAGCTCCTAATAAAAAGTATGATTTTTTTTAGATTTTTTTAAGCATTTTTATTTTTATAGAGTTTGTGAGTCGAAAATGCCAGGTTTTTGGAGAATCACCCAGATATTTGAGACACGCTACAAGTTTCAACCGATTTAATGAATGGGACTAACGTTCAAACCAGTTGTCTTTTTTGTTACTGTACTCCTAAATAAATGAGATGCTCGTAATCCAAAGAAAAGCGTGTCGACGTAAGTCCGATGTAAAAAAAGATGTTAGGAACTCTTAGCAGCACGCTAAATTGGTGGTCTTTATCGCTTTCATGTAAATGAAAACGGCTTTTTTTTTCACAAAAGTATAGACGATTCGATCTTATGTACTTTCCTATGTACATTTTCCCCAGCCGCTCAATCTGTGTGCTGTGATACATTTTGACATTGCTTTTTGCAGGGGCATCAAAAATCAGGCCGGCTCTAAAAGATTCATTTTTATGCTTAAACCCATTCTCCATTAGTTGCATTTCAATAAAAATGCGTTTGAAAAACCTCCAATAACAAATACAGGGTGTCCACTCCAATCGTGGACCAATAGCTAATTTCTAAACCGTTAGAGATAAGCATAGAGTTTATTTAGGAAAAAATCTCCAAATTACGAAAGGAATTTTGGGTCTATTCAATGTTTTTCAAAAAATCAAATTTTGAAAGAGTTACGAAATTTAAATTTTTATACAGCCCCCCATTCCTATCAATCATATTTAGTAAAACATTCTTGACACTGTAACGTTTAAAACTAAAAAAAAATCACTTTTCTACCACAAAAATTGACCGAGTTATGACGTTTTGAAAAATCAAGATTTTGAAGGATTTCGCATACGGTCCGTTAAGCGATCTCTCGATGACGTCATGAAATAATGCAAAATCTTGATTTTTCAAAACGTCATAACTCGGTCAATTTTTGTGGTAGAGGAGTGATTTTTTTTAGTTTTAAACGTTACAGTGTCAAGAATGTTTTACTAAATATGATTGATAGGACTGAGGGGCTATATAAAAATTTAAATTTCGTAACTCTTTCAAAATTTGATTTTTTGAAAAACATTGAATAGACCCAAAATTCCTTTCGTAATTTGGAGATTTTTTCCTAAATAAACTATATGCGTATCTCTAACGGTTTAGAAATTAGCTATTGGTCCACGATTGGAGTGGACACCCTGTATATCACAAGTCTTATTCTGCCTAGCAACGGCCAAAATGCTTTTGAATGAAGAAAGACCATCGCTATCTACAAATATTCCTTTATTCATGTTTTTAAAAGCTATAAAGCTCTTTCAAATTCACTCTGAATACTAAAACTAAAACAATCGCCGCTATCAAATTTAATATCTAGCTTTTTGTCTTCTTTGTTTTTAACTATGTTTTAGCATTAAGGCACGACCGATGGCATTTTTTGGCCGATGGGCCGATGCCAATTGTTGGCCGATTATTCAAAGTTGGCCGATGGCCGATTATTTTCCTTTTCCATCGGCCGATGGCCGATGCCGATGGTCGATGGCAAAAAAAATCAAATGATTAGAAAAAAAAATGTTTATAACAGATTTGAAGGGTCATATATTCATTTCAAGCTACTTTTTTTTACGAATACAGGATAATTGTAATCATTAAGATAAAGTCATTCAGATTTTGGCCAAAATTTCTATTTTACTACCACTCGTTTAGTGTTCATTAGATTTTCCTGCACATACTTGTGTCACTTAAAATAATAACTTTAAATTGCATGTATTACTTTAATTAAAAAATGTAAGAAAAATGAAAGAAAAAAAACCCCACACAATTATATATTTTCGAAATTTGATCATGTTTTTACACAAAAGTAAACCAGAACAATTTTAAATACCAATTATGCACGAGTAGTTTATTTTATTTATTTGTTTATTATTTTCAATGTATTCAATTTTGTAAAAGTATGGTATTTTTATTCCCATTTATATGAAAAAAGGAAAAGGGGCAACTCATGAATAAATTTAGCTATATGTAAGCGGGCAGGGCACTCCAAGTCGTAGCAGTAATAATTCTATCGATTCGTTCGATGATTCGACTGCAAAGTCATAACAAGATTTTAAGCATGATACTCGGCACCAGCCGGCTCGCGAACTTCCTCTGTGTAAAGTACAGTTGTCTAGTTTCAGTTTTGATTTAAGAAAAGTGAAAACACTTGCACATTTTAAGAATAATAAAAATGCATGGGGAAAAGCAGGAAATGAAGTATATTAGAAAGATTTTTAAGTACCTGAAATATTTTTTCAACGCTTATTTTAAGCATTCTAAGAATTCTTACCTCTTGATATCACTTTTTTGAAGTCATTGCATGTCAAACTTTTTAGTTCCCTCGACAGATTATAGAAACTGTCAATCAGATCTTCATTCAATGCATCCTTTTCTTTTTCATAGGAAGTTGTATGTTTGCTAGTGTCTGGATTCACTGCTGTCTGAAGTTTCCATGGTGCTGTTTTGGTAATATTAAGCACCAAAATCAAAATAATACCATAGAAAGCAAAGAGTTAACACGTGCGGTCTGAACTTATTTCAGTACTTACGTTTTGTGATGTGACAGCCATTTTGGCAACATTTGGCGGCGCCGTGCTGTTTGTTGATGATTAGTAAAGGTTAAAATACGAAATATAATATAATACATTTCATACATTAGTAGTAAAATAATGTATTAAAAGTACATTTAAAATATTAGTAGAGCTTTAACACATTTTCATAAATGGTAAAATGCAAGAAGCTTTTACCTATAAAACTTTATTAGTTATCAATACAATGATAGTGAGATTGCCAATTTGAAGAAAACACTTGATATGGTCACTTGATAAAACGTAGAGTGCACCATTGAAGTTTTTAGAGGCATAAATTTTTGGAAGGTTTTTTATCTCTTTTTTTAGGGGGGGGGGATGTTTCGTAGCATTTAAAGAGGGTGTGCCATCGTAGCATTTAAAGGACGATGCCTTTGGGGAAGAGGGGGTGGACAAGCTTATATTAGACACATAAATAATTGTTAGTTTCTCGCTTTATGGTCCAGAAATATCAGGCTAAGTCAATGAGAAAAGATTTTTGCTTTGAACACAAGGTTACCATAGCCCCCAAGAGCAAAGTCGGAGTGCAAATCCAAAGAGTACGGAGACCAAAATAAAAGCTAAAAAAATGCAAATAAGCCCCTCCACCCTCCACCCCCACCCCAACTGTTAAAAATTAGGCCATGACCCTTCCGGATGTGCACTCCTGCTTAAACGAGTATGACTTAAAGGGACACATTACAGAGAAGTCAGAGGTGGGGCCCTCCTCGAAATTTTACAGTATAGATCCCTTCTCTTAAAATAAATGTGTTTGCCAATTTGACTAACATCTTTTTAAAATTAAAAAGAAAAAAAAAGGCTTTTATTCGCATACACACAAAAAAAAAAAAAAAAGAAATGCGCAAAAATTAATTCCGTCATTCGGAGGTTTTACGGTAATTCTAAAAACTCTCAAAGAGATCGCTCGGAAATTTTCTGCTGTGTTGTAAAAATTTCGATATCTGCCCGATTCGGAAAATTCCAAAACCCAGAACTGTGTTGGTCCCGTTGCTGCCCGATTGCAAGTCACATGGTGAACGTACTTTTAATTGTGAAGTGAAAAATAGAGAAGATAGAATTCCCTCTTAAGAAAGCTTTTCTTTTTTTTTTTTAAACATCGGCCAAGCATCGGGATTTAGATGGTTTCGAGGCCGATGGGCCGATGTTTTTCCAAAGTTAGCATCGGCGGCCGATGCCGATAGCCGATAGAAAAAATTTCAACCATCGGCGCCGATGCATCGGTCGAGACTTACTTAGCATAAAGCAGTGAGTAACCGCCCCTAAGCAAGGGCTAAGGCAGAAACATGCAATACACCATCAACTCGGCTATTTCGATCCATGGACTGCAGTTTCGAGCTTACTATGCTATCATCAGCATGGAATACGAAAGTAGTCGAGTTGGAGGCAAAAATCCTCTTTTAAAGCAAAGAGAGCCAAAATAACTGGTAGCTAATGTGAAAAGCATCTTTTGCTATATATGAATGATGGGGCTCATCAACTGCTGGCTAGGAGACCTGATTAGCCAAGACCCATTGTTCGATATTAGCATTTATACTATCATTTGCTTCTTTCTCAAAAAAAGTACAAAGGCTAAACCGGGGCACGTTAACGCAGTGCCCTTTTTTCGAAACGTGTAAAACTGATGTGTCACAAGTACGGCAGATTGATGCTGGTGCCAAGAAAGTACTCTTACAAGTTATTTAGCTTCCGTCGAGCTTTGGTGAGGCATTTGGGGACGATAACCTGTTTACCAACTTGAGTAAATTTTGTGTTAAACTTATTGAAGTTTATTGTGAATTAAGAATGCTTAGATAAAAGTACGCAAATATATGAATATTAGCAGCACTTTATTCTTGTTTGAAAACAGTACTCGTACGCGAGCGAACAAAAATGTTATTAAATTTCGTTGCACGTTAAAATTACATCCAAACAAGGCGACGGGGCACGGCTACGAGGGAAGAAACTGCATTTTGTGATAAAATCATGAAACTTAATAGGTTTGCAGACATTGCATAAAAAAATATTTTTGGAATTGAAGCCAATTCAAAATCCCCCCCCCCCCTTAGCGGCCATTTTTGGTCCAAAACTGGCAATGGCGCTTTTTTGTAATTATTGGGTCATTTAAAAAGTCCTCGCGCTTTTTTCTAACCAGATGGTTTGACGTATATATTTCCAGCAACACTAATCCAATTGCGTTATATGAGTATTCGTTTGAAAGGTGGCATTTCAGGCTACCTTTTTGTGACCACGTTCAAGTATTTCGCCAATCGAGTAAAAAGTTATAGTGCTTTAAAAATAACTGAAATATCTGAAAAATACGATGGGTAATGCTTTTTCACTGCAAAAAAGATAAGAACGCCACAAGAACGGCCGATGTTTTTTAAAAATGTTATGTAAGGATGCAATGAGTGAACGCCGTAATCAAAAGAGGTATACTTTATTCCGTTCCGGAAATTTCGATGTCAAAGATACACCCATACACCTCTCTCTAGTCGGCTATTCACTGAAAAAGTCGATGAAGTTTTTCAACTGGTTTCGCGGGACCAACGCGTAAGCTTTTAAAAGATGGAGGAGACGCTTAACATCAACCACATAACAGTTTGGGATCCTGTGAAGACAACAGGTTGCTCAAAGAAGCTCCATGTTTGGGTGACACAAGAATTACCGAAAAAAAAATTGATCGACAGAGCTACCATCAGGAAAACGCTTCTAAGGAGATCCGAAATCGATTCTTTTTGAAAAAAAATATTACAGGAGATGAAAAATGGATTAGATCCGAGACAATAAAATGCATGCGATCTCGGTAAAGGGCTGTGACCCACCACAAACGACTTAAATCCAGGATTGACGGTAAAAAGGTGTTTCGTAGAAATGGAAGGGCATTGCTCATAATGAACTGATACAACCTGGCGCAACAGTAAATTCTGTCCTCTAGTGTGCATAACTCAACTATTTCAATGAAGCAATCAAGAAAATGCGACCAGAATTTGCCAACAGAAAAGGAGTTGCCTTCCACCATGATAATGCTAAGAAACACTCATCTTTGATGAATTAGAATAAATCGAAGAAACTTGGTTATGAACTTTTGGTGCATCTAACGTATAGGCCGGACCTTGCTAATTTTGACTATCATTAGTTTCAGTCTCTGAAAAATTCTTTTGATGGCAAAAAATTGGCTAACTGAACAGTCGCTGAAAATCACTTGGCTAAGTTTTTCGCCGATAAACCTCAGAAGGTTTACACCAATGAAATTATGCAGCTACCGAGGGAATAGTCAAAGGTCATAAATAATAATGAGCACATGCACTTCGATTAAAATTAATTTTCAAATAAAAAAATTCTTACTCAAAAACTTAAGAAAAAAGCGCGGAGACTTTTTAAATGAGCCAATATTATTATTTTTTCCTTAAATCATTGGCTATGTCAAAACATAGGCGTTTATTGTATTTTTTATCGTTTAATGCTCCACTTAAAATCTAATTTCAAAAATAACCTCACATCGATATTTTTAAAGAACAAATTCGAGCAAGTGAATTCCCTCCCCCCATTGAAGCATTAATAGTTTGAGAATATAAATATGAATTAAATTGGCGTTAAGTCAAAGTAGGGTGCCGGTTATCTGGATACTAACTGAACCGAACTATCCAATTATCCGGTCATGATACCTCTCATTTTTTTATGACTAAGCACGCATCATCGAAAATGTTCCCCGAATGTATAGAAGCATAAGAGCTTGAGGAAAATGTTAACTCATTAATGCCTAGCGTCCCTTTTTAAGGACGGCCGTCCAAAAACAGTCTGAATTTCCCCAAAATGAACATTTT